>CAICTM010000269.1:0-82591 GCA_903772945.1 Seminavis robusta
GCCAATACTCTTTAATCGCTCATCGTCATGAATGCCATCTCTTCCGTTGTTTCTTGGGCTGTGTTCGCTCCTTCTGCGTTTCGTTGTTCCGCTTTTAGTTTTAGGCAATCCGATTTCCTGTTGCCCAATTTTCCACATGTGAAGCACTTTCCGCTGAAATTCTTCTTTCCTTGAAATCCACTACTGCCCCATTGTTCCTATTGAATTTACCGTTTGATCTTTCTGGTACCTTTGTCCGTAACTTTTTCCGTTCGAGCCTTTCTCGTCTGGGCATCTTGATCGGACTTATAGTTTGATCACTGCAGCCTGTTCCGATCTTCCACAGTTCCTGCATCTGCCTTGAATTTTTTTCCTCCAATCATGAAATCTGTTTCGCCATTGTGGTATGTCGACTTGTTCCGTGCATTTAATCTCATCGTAGATTTAGCATAAGTCATCCACCACAACTCTTTACCGTTATTCCATGTCCACGTTGCTTGATCCTTCTCAGTAACATTCTTCTTCACTTCATGATAAACATACCGGACTAGCTTCCTTTCTTTCCGGCCCTTCTGAGAAGGTCCTTGATGTACTCTTCGCGCCGACGACGGGAAGGTCCATTCTTGAACCCGTGCCTTCGCTAGCTTCTTGCTTTCACGTCGGTCCAAGCTCAACTTTTTGGGTTCTCCTAGTCCATCTTTATCGCTAGTATTCCGTTCGTCGAGTGCCACCTCACCACTGTCTTCAACATCGAGAGGTCCAGCATTGACTCCCACATGCCCTTAATTTCCCAGCAGCATGGTCAGTCGTTTGGTGTGAGGCCGTAGGTCGATGCGACTTGCCCTTCGATGGTCTCCACATTGATCGAGTCCAGCAGTATTCCAGCAGCCTTGCTGTTCTTCTTCTGCAGACTTTCGACCTTTTCCACTTCGTCGTCCGACAACTTGCCCGTACCTGTAGGGTTTTCCCAGTTGTCCGGTTTGATCTCCGTAGAGTCCTTCATCAGTTCTACGTACCCATACTTTGATAAATGGGCCATCATCTTGACCTTGTAGAACCTGAACTTCTCATCTTTCCCATCGAAGATGGGATACTTGCTCGACGATGATACCTCTACCTCCGTAGACATCTTGACTTACTTCTCAACTCTTCTCTTTTCTATTTGATAACCTGGATCCAAGCTCACTCTTTCCTGATAGCTATCGTTTTAAAACGTGTTGAAAAGGTGTGAACTTGAACGCACAATTTCTCTAATTTAATCAATATCCTTCCAGCTCTACTGTCTAGTAGGCTGGCTATTCGTTTCGTTTTCTCTTTCTCTCTCGTTCAGATTGTGAGCTCTACAACTGAGCTCCGATATGCATACATATACCAGGATCCTCTGTTTCTCGCAGTTTCATTTGCAGATAGATCTCGTCGATCTATCTTCCTGAAGTGCATGGTTGGCCCTGGAGGGCTTTCCCACTTTACTAAACCTATGGACCTTCATCTGTCCATTCATTTGCTCCGTCCCATCGCTCCTTGCATTCGTCTCTTCGGCCTAACTTCCTAACCTTTGTAGTTGCATCATCTAGACGACCATTGTCGTCGTTCCTCGTACACCTGGCCATCTGATGATGATCGGATAACCATCTGATTTGAGTCACACATCCTTAGTCACGAACCGTGACTGCGGATCCCGAGTCGTCTGTCCGTCATACGAAAATACCTTTCTAACACTACACTACTACTCTAGCTAGCTAGCTAGCTCTAGCTAGATAGATGGACGCAATTTCGGGACGCAATCAAGTTGTGTGCTGTCTTTCGAGACAGGCACGCGAACTGGAGTGACAGTCTGCTGGCTACCGCTACAATCGAATCGAATCCTTTGCAATATCTTAGATCCGGCTGCAGCGCAAGTCGGAGTCTCCAAAAAGATCCTGCGCATCATATTTCTCACCCATGGCCACACCACACCACACCTCTAGTCTATCTTCCACCACTCTTTCAGACTGTGAACTTTCAGAAGCTTAATTGCGTTGTTGTTCCATCGACCATCCATTTTTAGTTGAAAGAGTTGAAAGCCACCATGAGCATGAGCGATTCCCTCGGCATGGCTGGATCAACAGAGCTCAGCGTAAGTTCTTCGTCTCGCGGTAAGGATTCCAGCAAGAAGGTCCAGTGCGTCTTGGATCCTTTGTTGGTGAACGCAGACAGTGTGTCGTTGATGGAAAATGTGGGTCTTTCCATCTTTGCATCTGCGTGCAGTAAGAACCGCGGTGCCTTTGTGCTGCAGCCTCCTGATGGACCTGACGGCAAGACGTATGGCTGCTTGGCTTTGCCTGAAGATGTCTTGGAGATGCTGGGAATCAGTGATGTCATCCACGGCAACAGCAGTAACTCGACTGGAAACCTTACAAACCTCACTTTCAAAGTAGACAACGTCGAAGACATCACCAAGAATTTCAAAAATGGAAATCTGACGGCAAGTGACACTGTGCAATTGCTCAACCTCCTTGTCTCCAATGTCTACCATTCTACGCCCAACGTAGAAGCCACTCCTTATGCCTGCGACGTCAATGGCTTGGTCACACTCGAGTGTGACAACAGTAGTACTGGCACCAGTACTACTACTGGCAAGAAAAACCCTATCAGAGCTGTCACACTGGCAGGAGTCTTCACGCCTGCTCTTTGGGCTACGGCTGGCCAGAACCTTACACTCGATCAGGCTGCTTCCTTCTACACTCACCAGGATTTCAAGCAAATGAAGAAACTGGGCATCAACACTGTGCAGATACCCATACCTACCAAAATGTTCTCGGAAGAACACAAAGACGCACCTGAATGGCAAAGCCTTCTCTTGGATGTTCTTGATCAAGTGCACGATGAAGGGTTGGACGTCATCCTCTTGCTGGATCAAGCAGGTAGTCGTGCCGAAGATGTGGCCAAGCCAGTTGAGGCAGCGGCTTCCTTTGCACAGGATTACAATTACAATCACAAGAGCTCGGAAAAGGTCATTGTTGCTTTCACTTTGCCTGCCATGGATATGGCACTGCTCGAAGCCGCAAAGAAAGTTGCTCCTGATCTACCGCTTTGGATGCCCACAAAAGGAGGAGACTTTACCAGACTTCACGATTACACAGGAGCAGCAGGGGCTTCTCTGGAAATCACACATACAGACACTATCGCCGATGTTGCTTCGTCTTCGAGTCAGGAAGATAGGGCCAAGCTATTCTACCATGAGTCAACTGCGTGCATTGCTAGAGCTCCTCTAGAGTACAGCGCTTGCTACCAAGACGTTCCAGTGGTGGTTGCTAGTGGGTTTGATTTGGCTAATGACGATTGCCATTTGCAAAACATTTCTCCCAACTTCAAGGATTATGGTCAGTGCGATCGATTCAATGAAACCATTGACTCGCCGTGGTGGAAGGATCATCGATTCTCTTTTGCAGCAAGACAGCTCTATGCTTACGAGCAAGGCGAAGGATGGTCCTTTGCCACTTGGAAGTTGTATGGCGCAGATCCAAACTCTGTGGGAATTCTCGATGACCCTGCAAAGTTGTTGGCCCTCCAAGAAGTCGTCGCTGCTGGCATCATGCCCTCTCTTCAGGACTTGGATCAACCTATCGTGTACCCCCTCAAGAAGTCTTCATCCCCCGTTGGATTGGCTTGCCTGAACCCACCAAAGAGCGACTTCGTTCTCGGCGATGCCACCTTAGCCCCGACACCTGCCCCACCTCCGTCCTGTGGCAATGGGTGGTGGAACTTCACAACCGAAAAGTGTGACTACTGGATCCCACCTACGGAGGCACCGACTCCACCTTGCCCTGTCTGCAGCAATGGCAGTGTCCCTGTAGAGCCGTTGGACTGTCCTCCCGTAGGCAACGACTCGTCATTGGATACCATGCTCCTCCTTCCAGTCTCAGAAGGCGAGCATAACATGGCAGTCAAGTCTTTCTTTGCAGGTGCATTCGCTTCCCTTGTTGTTTGTGTGATTGTATTCAAGTTGCTGTTGCCCGCCAAAATGAAACAAAATGACTACGAACCGGTTCCCAATGGTGCCAACGGCAATGGACATTCCTACCAGAATGCCTGAACAAGGTTTAGAGCAAGCCAACAAAGATTTCAAACAGCATGCAGGTCAGGACGACTAGTAGATTTAGTCTAGCTAGCTAGCTAGAACTGGATAATACTAGCCAGACGAATCGATCCTTTTTTTACCGCTAGACCAGACTAGTACGCGGTTCCAGGTACCAGTTAGATGAGCCAATTGAGCACTACGTGTACTCAGCACTTGGTAAATTGAAAAAAGGCATCCGGGCACCCACCCATCGGAAATATATCAACTTTCCGAACAAGTAGAAGAAAATTGTGGAATTAGTTTCTTGGAATAGACCGAGAAGAAACTTTCTGTAGCAATCTAAGTAGTTTTTTAATTAAATGAAAGGCTGTTGCCTCGTGGACGCACCACGAAAACCCAGCACGTTGAATTGTGTGAATATGCAGTGGTGATGTATCGCTGCGTGTTGTCGCCTGTCCTCGTGCCGACAAAAAATCGGTCGACAGACAACAGTGCCGCCTCCTGTCCTCCTAACAATTAATTGAACTAACATTTCAGTGTGTCCCTTTGACCATGCTTTCGTCCCTCCTTTCGCCATGCACGACTGTTGATTTAGCTCGGGGCCGCTGAAGCATCAAACTCTCGATAGTAGTCTTCCAGGATCATGTCATCCAGCGGTTGTCCAGGGGCCACCAACGGTAAGCAGGGCGTGCGTTCAATCTTGACATGGAAGAGAACAGGCTCATCAATATCTTCGTAAAGGAACTCGTTCATCTTGGCCTCCAGATCTTCTTGGTGATCGCAGAAGATACTCTTGATTCCGAATGAGCCAGCCAACATGCCATAATCTGGGTTCATAGAATTCCGGACCGCCAACAAGCGGCCTCCTTGGAACAGTTTTTGCCAGTACTCGACCATCATTTGCGATTCATTGTCCAGGATCAAGAGCTTGACGGGAATTTTTTCTTCAGCGACAGTTTTGAGTTCCGTGAATGACATGTTGAAGGATCCGTCTCCGTCAACCGATACGACGCGCTTGAGCCAGTTCGCCAGCTTGGCACCAATGGAGTATCCCAAAGAGACTCCCATGGTTCCTAGCGATCCAGAAGAGATCATTTGCCTCGGTTGCGTCCAAGTGATCAACTGTGCGGCAACCATTTGGTGGATTCCAACTCCAGTCGTGAAGATGGAGTTGTCCATTTCTCCTTCTTTAGCGAGCAACTGTCTGTCCATTTCGGCAATGACGGACTGTGCGGACATGGGCGTTTTCTTCACAGTGGTGGTTCCATCTTCCGACGGTACGTCGAGAGCGGGGAACTCTGGCACTTTGACGGGGAAATCTTGCTGTAGCTGTGCTTTTCTTTGTAGCCATGCTTGTGTGGTTGGATTGATGGTGGTTTCCTTGATTTTGTCTCTGAGCGTCTGCAGGAATGCCTTTCCTGTGGAATGTACAAAATATGTGGGTGGTACCTGTTTTCCCTTTTCAGTGTATCGAATGTCTACATGAATAACTCCTCCGCGTCCTTCTTGTTCTGCCGCCTTTGCTTCTGGTGCAAAGTCGCTCATTCTTCCGGTGATTCGGTCATCGAATCTTGATCCGACGCAAAGGATGAGGTCTGATTCTTGCACGAGGTAGTTGGGTGTGGGATGTCCGTGCATTCCCATCATGTTCAAAGCGAGTGGATGTCTTTCGTCAAAGCATCCTAGGGCATGAAGGGTGGTAGTAACGGGTATCTGTAGAATCTCTGCGACTTCTTGAAGTTCCTTGGCGGCATCGTTGCAGCCTTGTCCAGCAATGATGATGGGTTTCTTGGCTCTGCCAATGAGGGTGACGAGCTGATCAAGAAGTGCTCCATCCTTGAGGGATCCTTCCTTGGTGACGATTTCTGGGTTTTGTCCGTCTCTGCCAGTGTAAACGATTTTTCCAGTGGGATGGTGGTCGGCATGGTGTGTATCGGCGGATGGATCATCAGAGATTGGGTTAGCGACGGCTTCGAGTTTGTATGGTAGTTCAAGATCATCGGAGTAGACGACATCGAAAGGTAGTCCTCTATCTTGTTTTGTGGTGAGTCCTCCCTTTTCAGCTCCCAAGAAAATGGACTGGAATAGGGTTCCATCAGGTCTTTGTCTGGGTTTCATTCTAACGAACTGATAATCGGCGGGTGTATTGGAGTGGAAGTTAGTGTCGATGAAGTCTTGTAATAGGTTTTGGTCTAGAACCTGGTTCTGCAAGTCCTTGGGCAGATCGACAAATACGGGTCCAGGTCTTCCATTTCTGGCCATGTAGAAAGCGTACTCCATGACATAAGGTATTTCAGCAGCACTCTTGATCTGGTAGCTCCACTTGGTGCAAGGTTCAGTGAGAGCGACGGCAGGAGCACTTTGGAAGGCATCTGGAGGAGCGACAGTGGCAGCTTGTCCACACAGGACAACCATGGGCACTCCATCACAGAGTCCATCTTGAAGAGGAGTGATGAGGTTTGTGACTCCAGGTCCACTAGTGGCAACGACAACTCCAACCGGCTTGTGTTTGTCTCCTTCTTTGATGGGCAGGGCCTTGGCATATCCTTCTCCAATGTATCCTGCATTTCCCTCATTAGAGTTGGTGATCCATTGAATACTGGCTGGTTTTTCCTTGGTGTGTCTTGGGTGTTTCTTGTGGAACTGATCCAACAAGGGAAGCACAGCTCCTCCAGAGTATCCATTGACCACAGTGACTCCATGCTCCACCAACTTGGAGTACACAAGGGCAGCTCCTGATTGACCTTGGTATTGACTCAAGTAGTCAGCTGCTTTTCTCCTGGCTTCCAATGTAGCAGCATTGATGTCTCCTGCTTCAATGGAAGTTGTGCGCGCGTTCTTGTCCAGCTCAGCTGCTCCCACATCTGCTCCATTCAGAGGACTGATTTCCACTCCACTCTTTACAGTGGTGCTCCACAGCTTATTAGTAGTACATGTACTAGTACTACTAGTAGTAACAGTGTGGAGAGGCACAAAGGCTGAACTACTATTAATAGCACAACAAGCCAACAACGCCAAACCAGCTACGGCTGATCCACTGATCTTCATCTTCAGTCTGTCTTTTACTTCTATAGCTTGGCCTTCTTTTTTCCAATTGTGCGCTGTTTTATGGATTTGGTTTTTATACTTTTGGTGCTCTTGGTTGTTGCTGTGTTGTACTGTATGACTACTTGTACGATCCGATGAGAATGCCGCACCAAACACAAACACATCCAATGGCTGACAAACTTCAAAACCTTTTTGATTTGACGCACCACGCGAGCGCGCAATTTTTCAAACCTGTCACCTTTAGTACGTAAGTTCACTGTCATTACTTCCTCCAATCAACCGGCACTATTCCGTACAAAACTAAAGCGCGGGTTTCGCCATGCTGCGTCATCCTTCACATCTGACTGCACCAATCAGAACACTCTTCTTCAGCTTCACTTCATCTATGCACAACTTTCAAGACCACAACAAGACCAACACCAGACAACAACTTTCAATCCAGAGTGTGACGTTATCAATTTGTCAATCCAGAGCTTTACCCCTAATTATGAGATCATCAAGGTGTGTTCGTGCTAACCAAGCTTGAAGAGTTTGACAGGCTTATCAAAATACCGGTGACAAACAAATCTTCTACATCGCCCGGAAAAGTAATGGGGACGAAAAGCAGGGAAACATCTGGAACGTTTTTATTAATTTTATTAAAGCAAAGCATGTGTGCCAGCGTGGCTACTCGTACGATGTAATCTGGATTGATGATGGAATAGAGTCCCAATTGTCATAGTAGACTAGTAGTCACAGCCATCAAAGCACCAAATCTCGAACAAACGAGAGAAAATTATTCATAGTGGTATCTTCATGACGACGATCCATGTGCTTCAAAAACAAGTCCTCCGAATCATTTGTATCACCTGTTTCTGCTTGCTCTTGTTCTCCTTCTGATGGCGAGGAAGGCAAACTAAAAGAAAGCACTGGTACATGTACTACATGTACAAGCAGTGCATACAACATCCTTCGTCGTCTCGAAACACAGCCAATGAGTGCAGTGGAATGGAACTTTGTGAGCCTCCCTTCAAATATCCAAACAATGATACAAGTACTAACTCGACAACTAGATAGCTCTGGAGGTACAACCACTGTACCGATACTGGTACAGGGAGGATTGTATCTGCTATTACTATGACATACTAGCTAGTCTAGTACTTGCTACATGCTACTGGTACCGGTAGCCCGTACGTACCAGTACGTCAGATACCGGTATCTATATGGACCAGTGACACTGTGAGTGTCATCCCGCGTCTGGGTCTTTTCGCACGAATCATGGCCTTCTTTCCAGTTTTGTATAGATAGAAGAGTACTTTGAACAAGAACACAGTGACCGCTGGTCACGGATCTCCACAAATCGTGTCAAATTCATTTTCGGAAATGGGACCAGTGATTTCAGGATCTTTGATTGCTATCTGAAGCGAAGCTTTGCTTTGTTTTGTTTTGCTTTGCTTTGCTTTGCTTTTGGTAAGATAGACTACATCTACTATTAATAGTATGCATACTGGCTGGTACCAACATCCATCATCCTCTCAGTACGTACCGTAGGCACAAAGAAGTGAAGAAAGAAGAAAGGAAGGAAAGAAAGGCTTACACTGCAAGGGCCAGAATGAATCGAGAAAGAAGTTCTTGGCTCCATCCTTCATCATAATTTTACTTTTTCAACTACGCAAGTACCGGTATCGAACTAAGCTACATAGTAGTTGAATCAAATCCACCATGGGATCATCCACTGGATCTCACCTACGCACAGCCGCCTGTTGGCTCACAGTGGCCATGACTCTATGGAGTTTGAGCTACTACTTTGCGTACGGCACCAAGGAAGGCAGCGCATGGATCATTGAAGATCTCACTGTACCCGTAAGTACACTACAAGTAACAAGTACCGGTACCTGTATCACCTCGCCGTTGGCTTGCATAACGGTACCTGACTGACTGACTGACTGACTGACACACTTACATGTACTGATAACTACATCAACAGCTGATCAGCCAATTCGACATCAGCTGGGAAAATGGAGCCCGCCTCGTCATGCTCATTGCTCCTCTACTCATCGTCACATCTATTTGCAACTTGATCGTAACAACCGCTGATCAGCCTTCCCACATGCAAAGATCCATCAACGCTATCTTTGTTCGTCTCCGCGGATTCTCGGGAATGGCAGGCGATGGACTCAACAAGAGAAACCAGTTTGCATTGGGAGAAGTCAACTTTGACTGGATGGCATTCTTCCTTGTCACTATGCCTGTATTCTGGTTCTTTGTATTCACGCTCGATCAGGTTCTAGACGGAAGACAACTCACTCAAGAACTACGTCTCAAGGCCATTGGAAATGCATTCGGAATGGCTGGGACACTTGCACTCAGCTTCTTCCTCATACCTGTCGCTAGGCACAGTGTACTCTTGGTCGCGATGGGATGGAGTCCTCTGCAAGCCCTAAGATTCCACATATGGGCAGGATACACATCCTTTGCATGCATTGCCTTGCACGGGATCATACACTTTATTGTATGGACACGCAACCAGGAACTCAACGTATGGGAACAGATATGGCCTGCTTCAAACTGCTGGGAATGGAACGCAGAGACCAAAGCCGTGCCAAAAGGATGCCGAAGCCAATGGTACAACTTGACAGGAGTCATTGCCGCATTCTTTATGCTCGTGCTTATACTCACAAGTATCAACTGGTTTAGACGCCGATACTACCGAATATTCTACATATGTCACGTCATTTGTGCCATAGGAATGATCGCTGGGGCGGCCATGCACTGGAGACCCATCATCACATTCCTCGCTCCAAGCATCATTTACTATTTGGCATCGACCATGCCTGCCCTGGTACAAGCAGTGGCTAGCAGAGCCCGGGGCGGAGTTCGACTTGTCAAAGTGGTACATTTGAAAGATGCTGGGGGATGCAAAGAGATACACGTCTCCACTACACATTCCGCCAATGTCGCCCTTGACAACACGCCCTCCATGTTCGTCAAGATGTGTGTCCCCGGCATCTCCATGATTTGGCATCCCTTCACTGTCTTCAAACACCCACGGGATCCTTCTACTGTGAGGATCCTATTTCGACCCGTTGGCACGTTCACCAAGCAACTGGCATCACGATATGAAGAGCAAGGAAAGAATACTCCCACTGTTCTGGATGGTTTCTACCACGCTGGCAACAGAACCTTGGAAGCACTGCATCATGATCATGTCACATTCTATTGTGGGGGAGTGGCCATCACCCCTTTCCTAAGTTTGATCCCACACCTCATTGCCGAGATTGCACAGCGAAAGCTACAAGGTCTGCCCATCTTGACCCGCAAGTTGGTCTTTTACTGGGCCTGTCGCGAAGAAGGCCTTGCCTCCTATATCACGGAAAACTACTTGAAGGGAATGAAACGAGCTGCCAATGCGATTGACTTTGAGTTCGATTGCGTCGTCTATCACACCAAGAGGAAGGTCAAGTCCAAACCGAGTCCTTTGGATCCGTCAAGCAAAGACTTTACGGAAGATTCGAATGTCTTGGATACAACCTTCATGAGTGATTTGACCATGGATGATATGAGAAGAAAGGAAGGGCTACCAGTAGACTGGCACTCTAGGCGTTCTGTGACAGAGTACGATGACGATGGTTTGCCCAGAAAGATCTTGAGGGAAGTCGACGTGGATGAGATGCCAAACAGTCGCCATGACTTGGTTGCTGATGAAGCGAGTGTACAGCCAGTTGTGGAAGTGACGGAATATGCGAGCAAGAGCACCGACACGCACGCAATGGAGCTGCACCGTTTCATGCCCGCTCGGCATGCTACGGTGTGGCGCAATGTGTATGCCTTCCTGGTAGTTGGTGGCTCTTTGTGGCTCTTCTTCTACATCATCTTCTACTATTACAATGGCTACGAGATCACCGTTCATGAATTCTATGATCGACTGTGGCCTCTGATCCTTTGTTTGATGGCATCAATTGTTCTGGCACTTGTCTTTGAAGGTGTTTCACTTGCGTCTTGCTTCCTCGGTAACGTGAATGCAAATGAGGACAGCCGGGCAGAATCCTCGGATTCGCACGCTTACTTGCCAGTGGACGAGGAACACTCGGATGATGTTTTGATTGAGCACCGTGGTGGTCGTCCTGACATTCGCGATATCTTTGCAGATCCTCAGAGAGCTGAGTGTCCTGGAATCTTCATGTGTGGCCCTCCTGCAATGACAGAGAAGGTTCGGGCTGAGGCTAACAAGGAGAATTCAATCTTTGGACTTACGCGCTACGCTTTATACGAAGACCCCTTTGAGATGTAGTGAGCGAGGTGGACGCAAGCCTGGAGGCTGTATAGGAGCAGTCCAGGTGGTTGAAGATCAAGTAAGTTAGTCATTAGCTAGAGATTAGGCAGCAACCTGGCTAGCCTCCAGTAGCTGTAGTGCACACTAAAAGAGAATGGATAAAACAGATAAGTTCTTGGCCCACGTGTACTAGTACTTTCCAGGTCGAACCTCTCGGTGGATGGACGGAGGCAGGGTTACAGATAGCGGAACGGCCCACACTCTTCAAAATAAACTACATACATGTACCGGTACCGGTACGTGTACTAATACCCGACCGCAGCTCCGCAGCTCTATTCTTCGCTCGCTGGACGTTGGATGCACCGTAGCATACAAGTACACAGATGGCAGCTTTGCTGTCTGGTTCAGGCTTCATACATACAGTACAGTAGGCGACAAGAGTATCGTTTTGCCTCTATGTTACTAAACGTGTTACTAACACCTACCCCATATTCCCCTAGATCACGGACCGGGACAGGCCCTGTGACCTGTGACTGCCGTTTTCCCTGGTGGAAACTCCATACCGGTATCATGGGGGTGGGGGCGTTTCTCCTGTCATGTTACAGCTGTAACGCTGTAACATTCCGGTCTTTATTTTATATAATTTTATTAACAAAGGCATCGAGAAGGCAAGATTCAAATTTGAGGTGATTTAAGCTTTGGAACGGAGATTTACATTGACAATTCACCAATGACCTCTCTCAAGCTTCACGTTTAATGCTTTTGAGTTCTTGAGACTTTTTTAGTCTCTCTGGGGCGAATCTTCTCAAGATGTCCCAGTGCATTGCTTCTTTTGGCTTTTGGCAACCGACTTTTGATCACTTTTCTGCAGATTTTGGGTTTTCTCTCTGACCCACTGGCACAGTACGGGTACCGGTATTCTAGCTGCTGGTAGCTGCTATCTACTAGCTAGTAGTACTAGATCTAGCTACATGTAGTAGCTTTAGTTCCAGCCAGCCAGCTGAGCAAGATCGAAAGTATAGGTCATTATTGCAACACTCCAATCCTGTCCTGTCCTGCCAGCCCAATGCTCCGGTGCCATAAAACTACTAGAGCTAGTAGTAGCTTCGAAAAACTCTGCAGCTCATTTCTCGCTCCGAGCATAAAAGATCAAAGCAATGACAAACTTGAGCATTCCACCGTCAAGCCAACTTGAAAGCGGCTCCTCGCGATCGGCTGCTGGAGGCGATGCCATTGTACGTGTACATACAGAAGACTCGTGTTTCGAAGAAGAAGAGGAGGACGAAGAAGAGGCGTCTTTAACGTCGCCCAGTGACACGGCTCAAAACGACAAACAAAGTACCCAGAAGTACACCAGGCGAATCAAGGCATCCAAGATCCTCGTCTTTTTGATTCTGGCAATGGCTGTCATTGTTGCCTCCATTCTGGCTAGAACGTCCAGGCTGAAGGCTGCAAACGCTGAAACAAAGGTAAGCACTCATAGCTAGCTGGCTGGCTAGCTAGTAGCTAGATAGCTAGTAGCTATCTAGTAGCTAGATAGCTAGTATACAGTCTTCCAACTTTTCCTCATTCAATCTATCTATGTATATGCATACCCCAGTTTGTGGACTTTGCGCAAGATGTCATCATGGTAAGATTGCATTACATGTAAAGCATTCTCCTGTGTCCAGCTACATGTACATGTACAATGACATGTATGTGTGCATCTGCGTGACTGACACAGCATAATATGCATTGCCATTCTTACAGTTGTCTACAAGCAGGATCAATACGACAGCAGCCGCTCTCAAGACTTTCAGCAACTCTGTCACGTCCTTGGCTATCTACGGACAGGCACAATGGCCATTCGTGACCTTGCCTGACTTTGCCGTCCGCAGCAAAGACTTTACAGAAGCAACGCAGGCGGATGCTATTTCCTTGGCTCCTTTTGTAGCCAGTCAACACAAGCTACAATGGGAGGCATATGCAAAGCAGGCATTCCCCAATCAACAACACATATGGAGAGAATCGTACCGCGTGGGGAAACCACCACGAAATGATTTGACCGGTGGTCCCTTTCTCCCGGTGTGGCAAACACAAACATCACATTCTCAAACTCAGGTTGCTAACACCACCGCTCTAGTCAACTTCAACTTACTCAGCGACACTACAATCCAAAAGGCCATTGACGTCTCCCTGGAAACACATATGGCTGCTCTTTCTGGCCTCCTCGACTATGACGCTGTCTTCGGGGGTACCGGTACCGGTACCGGTACCCATGCTCAAAACGGGTCGGCACATTCCATGATGTCCACCAGGAGCATCCTTGCCTATCCCATCCATCGCAACTTTGAAGCTAACTCTACTGTCGTGGCATTCTTGATGGCTGTGCTCCCGTGGGAAGTTTTACTTCGCCCAGAAGCACGCAAGCATTATCATGCGACTGCCACAGCGGTGCTGATGCACCAATGCTCTGGCACGGAACCGCAAGCTGTCACATTCGCTCTCAACGGCGATCAGGTCAAGACATTGGGACCTGGAGACTTGCACGATGAGCGATTCAGTCATCACCAAGTTTCGTCAGTAATCAGCCTCCCGGAAGCCAACTGTCGACATTCTATTCATCTCTATCCATCCTCATCCACAGACATCAAGTCCGCCGACCATTCGTTGACCTCCACTTCCGTGATCCTACTCCTTCTCTTGCTTATGGCCATAGGTGCTTTCATAACATACGACGCATTTGTGCAACGCCGAAACCGCCAAGTTGTACAGGTGGCGAGCCAAACAAGCAAGATCATCAGCAGTCTCTTTCCAAAGACTGTACACGATCGATTATTCCAAGCTGACGAGTCCAACCTATCGCATTCCACTCGCCGCAGAAGAGGAAGAAGACGACAGAGCTTCCAAAACAAGTACCAACCCGCCAAGAAAAACTTGGCACACTTTTTGTCCGATGAATCCAAAACTTCTCAAACATCAGGAGAAACCAACATTGAAAATGGAGAGCAGGCGAAATCAAAGCCGATCGCAGATCTCTTCCCCGAAACTGTAAGGATGGCCTCGTGCACCTTCGTTCTGATGATCGACTCTCACATGGTCTCGTCAAACGTTTCCCCTCCATAATATATAGACGGTGATGTTCTGTGACATTGCAGGTGAGGCAAAGATCGAGTCTGACACGTACGCCACTGGCTCGAACCAATCACAGAGGTTTTCTAACGTTTTTCGTGTCAATTGCTTTCATATTCACAATCAGGCTTCACGGCTTGGAGCAGCAGTCGCGAGGCATGCGACGTGTTCGTCCTTCTCGAGACGGTGAGTTGTGGCAGCGCGATCATGGCTTGCGGTCCGCAAAGGTTCGAGAATACATGATGCCTAGACCTGAACTCACGTTTGTACTATTCATCTATATATGCAGGTGTACAATGCTTTCGGTGAGTATACTTACTTGTCGACACCCCGGTTGCCTCTTCGTTCATCCTGGACGGCCTCGGTCCTCAAAACTCTCTCGATCGTTCGTACCGGTATGTGTGTCTGCAGATCAAATCGCAAAGAGGAGAAAGGTATTCAAAGGTACGGCTGCACCTTTCCTTGGCCGTCGCTGCGAATTTGTCCTTCGGCTGGCCTCTGAAACGCGTCATTGTCGACCTGTGCTGTTCAGTTGAGACAATCGGCGATTGCTACCTTGCGGTAAGTTTGGCTCTCGTTTCCTTCCCGCCAGGGTGCCTTTGAAACACTCATCATCGCCAATTTGCAATCCATCACCGTCGTCTATTGGAATTGAATGAAAGGTTGCTGGTCTTCCAAGTGAGTTGGCTGCTGGACCGAGTCGGCTTCATCGCTTTGTTGTGTGATCCTCACCGTCTTCTTTCTCTGCGTGCATCTTCATCAGCGCCACGCAAAGACCATGCAGTCGTTATGGTTCGGTGAGCACGAAGAAACAGTAGCGGCCCTTGGCAGATCAGATCGCGTCATATTCGTTACTTTCGGGTGCTCACCCTTTGCCTTTGTCTCTTTTGAAAGGTTTGCTTCTGATTGCCTCGTAGAGTTCAACTGCTTATCGAAAGGTAATGTCTGGTCCATAAAAGAGGAACAAATCCACATCTGTTTGAGCCACCGACTTGGCACTCATCGGTGAATCTCTGAACGAATACCATCACAACATAGATTTGGAGTTGAAACTGGGTCCAGGGACCAGCGACTTGGCAATGAGATTCGGATTGCACAGGTGAGTATCCTTCGCTGCCGTAGCTTCATAGCCGCTTCCCAAGCCCCCAAAGCAACCATTCGCTCATACACCTCTGTTGTCACTCTTCTTGCTGAAATAGTGGACCAACTACAGCCGGCGTTCTCAGGGCAAGTCCAGCCTAACTCGAAAATCAGTAGCATTGAATCGAACCATTGCTTTTGTTGCTAACACTGGCTCTACGGCATTTCACATCCTATCCTGCAGGGCGAGAAAACGCGGTGAGTCATACACGAGGAACGACGATTGCAATTGCCTACTCTTCGTCACAGCTGACCCCTCAATCTTTTGATTCACCCAGCTTCCAGTTGTTCGGTGACACAGGTATGGTTGTAGCACGGTACCGCGGCTTTCTCTGATCCAATCTACCTCATTCTCACCTGCATCTGCACTCCTTTGCTGCGTACAAAGTGAACACCGCAAGTCGGATGGAAAGTACAGGAGAAAGAGAAAAGATTCAAGTTTCGACGACCACTGCAAACTTGCTTGCTGAGGCCAGAAAGTCCCATTGGTGTGAACAAAGGAAGGACCCAGTGGTGGCAAAGGGGAAAGGTATCAGTAGTCGGATCGCTCATCACGTCGTTTGGCTTTGTCGAATTTCAGCGCTGACTGTTTGGCTGTTTGACGCCCTAAAAAACAGGGGAGATGATCACTTACTGGGTAAATCCGAAAACAAGCTTGGCTGGCCACCAGCCATCGTACTCTGAGTGTAGTGGAGAAGAATCGAGGCAAGAATCTCCTGATACCGGCAACTCGACAGTTCCTAAGGGTGCAGAAAAAGCATCTCTGGGCCCAAGTAGCCACGAATCAGTGTGCGCTCCACCAGAATTACCGGAAGACCACGTAGATCCCAAGCTTCAGAGGTCCATCACATGGATCAGTGGAGTCCTTCTCGGACTGTTGCGCCAGGTAAGACCACTTGCATAGGGCTTTTGGAACTTCTGCTTGCGTCCACAGCAAACTCACTTCAATGCAAATTTTGTCAATGACACGCCCCGAGAGCAGATAGTTGCTCGCCGTTTGGCCATGGGGAAAAAATCCGTGGGACAGACCCAGGCTACACGACGAGCCAGAATGGCTATGCAACCCGAACCAGGACTACTCCCCCTGGACGAATTGGAAGACATCATCAACGTTCCCAAGTTCAACCCCAAGGCGGCCAAGAATGTTGTGGACCCAGAAAGCGTTGAACTCCCTTGCGAAGTCATTGACCAAATGCATAGTTTTGTTACTGTTGTGGCGTTGATGTACAGATCCCAACCCTTCCACAATTGGTTTCATGCCGCCCACGTAACCCAATCGGTTAGCAAGCTTCTGGCGCGCATCGTCGCCCCTGACGACATGGAAGCAGAAGATCTTGACCGTCATTCGAAGCGTCGTGCTTTCCACTCAAAACTGCATGATTGGTCTTTTGGACTTTCGAGCGATCCTTTAATACAATTCACTATTATTTTCGCGGCAATGATTCACGATGCTGGTAAGTACCGGTAGCACCCTCTTGCTCTCATGGTAATGTGTGGACTCGCGTTTGCGTCGATTCGACTCTTACACTGAATTTGCCCCCGAACCACCGTTGCACACCAAAGACCATCCTGGTGAGAAATCGAGTTCATCATTTGCGTATCGCACGACGTGATAGCTTTGTACTCACTATTAGTGCTCGTCGATCTGTAATAGGTGTCCCCAATTCGGCTCTTGTCAAGTCCCGCTCTCCCATGGCCGAGCACTTTCGTAACCAGAGCATTGCAGAACAGGTACGATCCATTCAAAACTGACAACGACAAAGGAAGTTGCCGGTTGTTCTGATGGCCTTGTGTTTGCACTTTGTTATATATATAAAAAGAACTCATTGGAGATAACGTGGGACCTTCTCATGGATGATGCTTATGCGGATCTTTGTGCATGCATTTTTACCAACGAAGGCGAGCTCCACAGATTCCGAAGTCTTTTGGTGAATGCTGTTCTGGCGACAGATATTCAGGACGCCGAACTGAACAGGCAACGAAAGGCTCGGTGGGACAAGGCTTTCCACTCGTCGTCTGTGTCAGCAGCCCCAACCCCTGGCGTGGCCGAGTTTGTGTCGGTGGCTGACGATCAAAACAGAAAGGCAACGATAGTTTTGGAGCACATGATTCAAGCTTCGGATGTTGCCCATACGGTGCGTAGTAAGCTTTGCGTGATCACGAGCATGCATGGTCAAGGCAGCCAGATGCAGATAGTATGCTAACGTCGTTTTGCCGTCCCCCGCTCTACGTAATGTATCCAGATGCAACACTGGCAAGTCTACTTGGATTTCAACGAGAAATTGTTTCACGAGATGACCGAAGCGTACAAGAATGGGCACTTGTCGCAAGACCCTGCCAAGGGATGGTACAAAGGCGAACTGGGCTTCTTTGACCACTATATCATCCCTTTGGCGAACAAACTATCGGATTGTGGTGTCTTTGGAGTTTCCAGTGCCGAGTTTCTTTGTTATGCTTTGGACAATCGATCTGAATGGGAGCGGCAGGGAAGATCGATTGTGGATGGCTATGTTCGCAAGTATGGCATGAGCGCGAGCCCTAATAGCTCGTGTGGACTTGTCGAACACGGAGACGATGGTAGTTGTTGGCGCGACGAGGTTGGTAATGGCGTGGACGGACGTGTCTCGTCGTTGGCTTGGAGTGACGAGAAAATGGGAGCTTGCCGAGATTTGGAGCGAGGCCTTATCGGTACCGATACGAGCCATAGCATCAAGGAATGCAGTACTCGCGCCGTGGATCGCGGTTTTCAGTTTACGAATGCCATTGGCGACTATGCATATGCACATGCACATGTGGATGAGAGGAGCAGAACGAGCAACAACGGAAGCGTTCGCAGCATCTTTGGTGAAAGCGATCACAATGATGGTGGTGCCTGTTTCGGCTCAAGTTCCGCGCCAGGCATCTCTACCGGTAGCAGGCATGGCTATGAGCGTGTGAGGGCGAGGACCAATGATCTGGATGTGAACCTTCGATCTTCTACATGTACCGGTACTGGCGGCGGTAGCATGGGAGCGTACACTCCGCCTCTCTCCTATTCTTCCTAACTAAGAGTAACACGTCGTACTACGGTATTGTGCCTGCATGTACTAGCTACCGGTAGCTACCACTCGTAGCTAGCTATAACATTTCAAGAGCTGTGGGTTGCTTCGATCTGTTCGAACTCGATTGCTTGTGCTCCAAATCTCTTCGTTGTCCCGTCATTGGTGAAGGTGGGAGTTACAGCCGGACGAAGGCCAGACAGAAGACAGTGGACGGAGGAAAGATCCAAATGCCAATGAGCCATTGAGCCAATGACCACTGTTTCATCACGCAGAGATCTTCCATTGGTTTCTTCCTTTGGGTACTAATAGAGCACAACTTGAAGAGCAAGGTAGTAGCAACCCAGCTCCACAGCATAGCAATCAAGCAACGAGCTAGCTAGCTAGCCAAAGACAGAAGACAGAAGACAGAAGAGCAGTTGATCAGATCAGTTGATCAGATCAAAAGAAGAAGAAGAAAGAAGAAGGTGTAAAAAGAGGGGAGGAGTGAAGTTGGTGTAAAAAGGAATTGAATTCAGAATGAGTGGATCATCAGGATCAGGATCAGGATCAGGACCAGGACCTCGCCGGTGGATGTCCAACCTGGACATGTACAAGAAAGTTCCATCTGATTTGATGGAAGGCACAGCGCAAGGCAGTTTCTTCAGCTATTTGATCTTGTTTGTCATTTTCAGTTTGGTCTACTTGGAGACTAAGAGCTTCATGTCCTATCAAGTAGTGGAGGAATTGGCATTGGACACTCAACACCTGCACCGAAAAAAAAGCATCTTTGGAGGAAACAAGTTCCAATCCATTGACACACTAAACAGCCAAAAAACACAAAAAATTCAAGTCAGGTTCAATATTACTGTAAGTGCATGACAATGACAATATCAATGACAATGACAATGACATGTCTTGTCTTCAATTGTAAGTCACTCATTTATATTTTATTCTTATTTTTTAATTTAAATCTATTTGCTTTTGTTCAAAGATGATGGACTTGAAATGTGAATTCGCTACTATCGATGTCGTCTCGGTTCTGGGGGCTCAACAAAATGTCACAAAAAATCTACAAAAATGGATGGTTTCACCAGAAGGAGTCCAAGAAAGATACGACAAAAATAGAAACCTACAACAACACGACCTCGAACAGGGAACACTTGAACTACACGACAAAACTGTCACCAAATCCATACAAGAACTACACAAAAATGGAGAAGATGCTGTCAATCTAGATGAGCAAGCTCTACAAACTGCTCTCAAGGAATACCCATTTGTATTCGTCGACTTCTTTGCTAATTGGTGCAGCCACTGCAAAATATTTGCTCCCACTTGGGAAAGACTCGCCGAACTCATGATCGATGCAAAAACACACCATCATGAAAGAGTCGTCGCAGAAATGGAACAAAAACAAATGGAAGAAAAAAGGCTACAACTCGCAAAACAAGCTGCTGCTACCGGAGAAACCATAAACCTCGTCCAAAATCTTACATACAGTGAAGAAGAATACCAACAAGCACTACAAGCTGTCAGGTCTCCTCTATTGGTCGGAAAAATTGATTGCGTCACTAAACACCAACTATGCAGAAAACAAGGAATCATGAGTTATCCCACCATCAGACTCTTTGTCAATGGAGAATTATTCCAAGACTTCTTTGGAAGCAGAACTGTTGCCAACCTACTACAGTTCCTGGTATTGGCCGAAGAAAAGGTACTCGGCAAGCAGCCAGACAACGAAAACGATCGACAACTCACCCTTTCCGACCATGCCGCTGTGGCGCTGGATGCCCATAATGTCACTGATGAACAAAAGGCAGCTGCTATTGCTGCAGAAAGACAGAGATCTCAAATTTGGAAACCATCCGAACACCCTGGCTGCCAAATTGCCGGGACGCTCTTCCTCAACAAAGTACCCGGCAATTTCTACATACAAGCACAGAGCCCCACTCATTCCTTGGAACCTACTCTCACAAACGTCTCACACGAAGTACACCACCTGTATTTTGTCACGCAAAGACCGCCTGGGGTCAAACCTCCCAAGAGCCCTGAAAAAGACCTCGACGAATCACAGAGAGCTCAAGATGGAACCATCATGGTCCCTCCACCTAGCGACTCCAGTGTCTCCGGCCTCAGCCACCCCATGAATGGAAATGTGTATGTCACTCATGGATATCATCAAGCTCACCATCACTACATCAAGCTCGTCGCCACAAACCTATACACATACCAAGTGGTACAAAACAGCCAAATGGTACACTACAACATTGACCAAGTCCCAGAGGCAAAGTTCGTTCTGGATCTGAGTCCTATTGCCGTCACGTACCATGCTACAAAGAGACATTGGTACGACTACATAACATCTATCATGGCTATTGTGGGAGGAACCTTTACAGTGGTTGGGATTGTGGATGGACTCCTTCGGACTGCCGTGAAGACTACACAAAAGGTAGTGCTGCGGAGACGACGAAATGGAACCAAAGCGAGGCAGCAGCAGAATAGGAGCCTTCCCAGACCACCACCGCAACCAACCAGAGAAGCGTTTCAGCATTCGAGCATTGCCGCTGCCGACCCAGCTTCGCGTCCAATAGCGGTGCAACGGCCCAATGCTGCCGTTTCTGCTGCACCCGCGGCATTGGCATCACCAGATGGGGTCTCTACTAGACCCAACAGCAACAACAACTCCACGACAACGGCCACTTCACGCAAGTCAAGGACAGCGCTGCCTCGGCCGCCGGGGAGGTAGGTAGGTAGGTTATCGGTTTCGTACATGTAGGTAGGGGCTTTGGCACTCACAGGACGAGCTAAACTAGACTAGACTAGACTAGACTAGCTAGATAGGTTTTTAAAAAGAGAGCATACCTTTTCTGCAGATCAAAACGCTTACTCTAGCTAGACTGGAATTAGTCTTATGCAGACACAATGACATTTATTGGAGTTTGATTTACGACGTACTACCAGTGCCGTACCGGTACATGTACGGTATTACAGTAGTCTTACTTTGGCAGAGCATGGATATCCATTTTGGGCGCCATTTTGGTCCACTTAGTTTCCTTGCCATTGTAAGTAAGGTGCAATGTTCCACTTCGAATTTTGGCTTGAGTGATTGCATGATTGTTCTTAATCTTGTAGTCATCATCATGAAATTTGATTTCTCCAGCCTTTCTGTTGACGAATGTTCCTCCCTGTATGGCCCACCATTCGACTCCATCATCAGTTCCAATGACAGCAATTTGATCAGCAATGAACTTTCCAATTCTATCTGAGACTAGTCTAATGCCAGCAAAGTTTGTGCCGGGTTTGTAAATGTCGGTATCGACGTAAAGTCCGTTGACATCATTGAAAGCGGGATGTTTTGTCAGTGTCTGCAGGTCAAAGTCTTGCGTGGGAGTGAGTCTGGCCCATGTGTTTCCAATGGTGGTGCCGTCTTCCTCGTAAAAGTGCAGACTGCCAGTACTACTAGTAGATTCAAAGGCACACTGTAGCAATCCCACGCCTGGGGCCTTTGGTGTAAAGTCCATGGTGACTTTTGGTGGCGACGCTTTCAAGTCGTTGAAAGTTCCAGTCAATGTCCACCAGTGGATGCCATCGTCGCATCCAATGCAGACAAAGTCCGTACCGGTACTACTAGTAGTAGATGCGGGATCCGTTCTTCCCAGAACACGAATTCCTCCGAACCAAGGATCTTTCAAATCGTAGAGGTTGGCACTGGCTTTCGTGGGAGCATGATTCGGGTCAGTGTACACACCGCCTACGTTGGGGATTTCAACACCAGCCATGATAGACTAGAGTAGACAGACTAGACTAGCTAGACTAGACTACTAGTATTATGAACTAGATCTGGTATGCTGTATCTTTTTAGAAGTCTTGTTGGACTGTCACGGCGGTTCTATTGAAGGTGTCGATTTGGATTTGTCAGATCAAAGATTAGATCTTTGGTCTGCAGGTTTAGGAATAGGGCTTTTCTCTTGTGTTGGTTGTGGTACAGTATCGGTACTTCCAAACAACTCTACTAGAGCTAGCTACCAGTAGCTAGCTAGTCTAGTAGTAGGTCGTGGAGTTGCAACATTGTACTACCTGTAGCTACTAGATCTACTGGTACTTTTAAAATACTACACTAGTAGTACAGTAGAATATTGATAAAAAGATTGTACTCATGTAGTCTAAGGAGCATGAATAATGAAGGCATTGCAATTGGTTGAGTTTCAAGTTGTTTGAGTCTATTGGTTGGGTGACTGTGCTGCCTCCAATTCCCATAGAACCTGATCAATGATTTTCCCTACTGTTTCCACATTGGACTTTGTTCTCCTGACAGCTGCTTGTCTGCTGTTTCTGTTTGCATTCAAGTTCAAGTTGGACATGAAGATGGAGTGTCTAGTACTAGTACCGGTACCAGTACCAGCACCAGTAGTAGGCTGAGTGACAACAGTCTGAGGTTTTTGGTGGTGTTGCTGCTGCTGCTGTTCTTCTTCCTGTTGGAAACTAGTTTGTCTGGTAGGCAATTTGAACTTGGAGTCTCTTTTCTTGTGATCTGATTCTTGAAAGCCAGGTCTGGAGGACAGCTTGCTCTTTCTGTTACAACTATTAATAGCACCAGTACCACCTGTAGCACTATCCCTACCAGTACCAGTACCAGTACTACGCCCACCTGAACTGCTGGAAGTGGAACTCCACCGATCTGGAGACAAGGGGGCTTCATGCTTGTGATCAGGCATGACAAGGTGCTGCTGCACGTTATGCAAGGGAGCACTCAGTGATCTCCGCATGCGCAACTTCATGTTCTTCTTCTCGCGGTGAAATCGCTTCTTGTGTAACTGAGGCACACAAATCAGTGGCATTGCTCCTCCTGCACTACCAGTACTACCTACACCTACACCTACACCTACACCTACGCTACTATGCATACCAGTACCCATACCAGCCTTTAGAGTCTTCATGCCCATGCTGTTGCTGTTGCTCTTGTTGCTCTTGTTGTTACTCGTACTCGAACTCGAAACCATTGTTGTCTGTTGAGGAAGCATCATTCAGTGTGTGGTACTTCTATTCTGCGGAGGCGATGATGGTTGAAGGTTATCAATCAACAATCTATCAATCAATGCGATCTGCTCTGACTCGACTCACACTCACAGGTCACTCCACTCACACTCCACTCCAACCTCAAAACGACCACTGTGCATTGCTTAATTAATTAAAGGTTCCTGCTTTTTTGCCTTGTTTCACTCTTTCGCCCGCCTAACGTGGATTCTTTTTCACTTTAAAGCACAGTGACGTGGCTCGTTTAAAGGGCCTGCTCTCAAACGATTTATGCCCCAGAACAATAGGAACCCAATTATTTCAACTCAGTCACACTTACTGCTCACGTTATCTCCTCCATCCACCATCCTCCATCCTCGAGTACGACTGTACTCTGTACTACTAGACCTAGTCTAGCTAATATTATTTAAAATAGTCTACTATGATCCATGATCCAAGTACTCATGTACTAGCTAGCTAGCTAGTACATAACATACATGTACTCCAGTATCCACTTACTACTTACTACCAGTTCATTCGTCAAGCTTCGGGTCAATGGGCAATTCGGAACAGTATCAATCTTTCATACTCAGTAAGTAAAGTAAAGACGCTGTAACAAACGAATTCAGAACGCTTACATGAGGTCAAGCGTCAATGCGTGAACCTCTTAATTGTTTCCATGCACTAGGTTACGGAGTACAAGTGCTCCTGTACTCGATTCAACCACCAAGAACAAGAGGTTGATCCAAGCGGGATTGGACATCCCTTCCTTTTTCTCCGATCGATTCGATTCGATTCTTCTCGAACTGACCTCAGTTCTTGAGTCGAGTATGTCAAGTGGGACTCGACTCGATTGATTGCGGATTGGATGGCTCAAAGAAATAAAATTCGTTGTTCATCCGAATTTTCTATCGACTGTTCGAATATTGCGACCTTTGTGCACCGGTGGGTTCCAATTTTGCCAATTGCAATTACTCTAGCTAGCTAGTAGCTAGCTAGTACTGTACTAGCTAGCTAGTAGTACCAGTATTGGTAAGCGATGACCAATGGAATTGGTGGGCAAAGTGGCGGCCTCTTCATGAACTCGCTAGCTACGGTATGTCATACTTGTACTTGTGCATAATATATATCTCAACGTTGGCTGGGCAGAAATTCTTGGCCGTGAACAGCTCTGTGAACTGACTAGTCTAGCTAGCTGGCTGGCTGAAATCTAAAAGTTTGGTTCTGACCTTGACTGACGTTCTTTTATTGGAGTACATTTATGTTATGTGGGAGGCAACAACTCAAGAAAGCAGATGATCCAAAGATCGTGTCTCGAGGCAGCCAGCAGCCAGCGACCTCCAGTTCCCGGCAGTACCCATGTACAAGCATGCGAAATACCAGTACAGCGTACCATGTGCAAACCCCAGCTGGCTGGCCATTATTGCATGCAGCCAGTCAGACAGTTGTGTGGATAACAGAAAACAATAGCCAACAACTGGGGCGCTTCAAGGCTTCAACTACATGTATCAATACTGTAGATACCGGTACATGTACGTCTGTTGCTGGTCAGAGGACACAAGTTTGACGATGGGAGGGATGAGAGAGAAAGACCTTCGGAGAAACTTTACTTTTCTATCTAGCTTTGCATACACCGTAGTGCTAGCTAGCTAGAGTCTAGCTAGATCTTCTTTCAAAATAGACTGTACGATGTACGACAGTACTGTACCTCTTTTCAGTACCGGCAGTTTGCTCGTTAGCTCTCTTTAGAAGCCCTCATATCCACATTAGCATTGCAGAACAGGGAATGCGTGTCGCGAATGCCTTTGGAACAACCAGTGACGAGCCATGTCCAGGGAATTCTGCAGGGAACGTCAGTGAAGGCTTATTTGTTTTTGTTGCACACTTTTGTGTTAGTTAACTCTTTGTCTGCTCTGTGGTTCTGGCGGGTTCCCCTTGCGACCACCAAGCACCAAGCAAAGTACAGTATGATACACCGGAACACCGGAACCGACCAGCCACATCATCCATCGTGTAGGTCTATCTCCAGTCTGCAGCAAAGCCTATATCGATTGGTTCATTGCTTCATTCTTTCTTTGCTATTGCTGTTTGTAGGTACTAGCTAGCTACCGGTACTAGTAGTAGTAGTAGTAGTAGTTGCATTGCGAGCCTCCTGTGTTGACAGCTGTAATGAAGACTGACACTCCTTTGGTAGTCCCACGACGGCGTGTGGATGAAGATGGCATTGTGCAAGATGTGGCAGTGGCAGAGTCACAGTCACGATGTCGTCGTTCTTTGTCTCCAAAGCGGCGTGGACGAAGGACTCTTGCTTCTCCGATGCGATCCTCTTCGTCTCATCATCATCGATTGCAGCATGATGTGATCGTGCGCCAGCCATCTAAAAGAAGACTCCTCATGTTGGAGCGCGCCAATTCCGCGCCAAACTTGTTCCAACAGAAAAACAACGCCAGGAGACCCAAAAGGACAAGCAAGACAAAGGGCAGCAACATCAACAGCAGCAGAAGACGGCGCACTCCCAAGAAATCAGTCAGTGCCAAATGCCACAGCAGAGACAACAGCCTGCACAATGCCAGACAACCAAGAAGAAACTCTAATGCAAACTCTAATGCAAATGAAAATAGTCTGGGCAGATGGGAACATCCTCAAGGAGTGGAAAGGAGACTCAGCAACACAAGCAATGCTTCCAGGCCTGACAGATCCATTGACAGATCCTCTGACAGATCCATTGACAGATCCAACAGTACCTGCAGTATTGACTCTTTGCCTCAAAAACCAAAAAGAAATCAGTCTCCTGAACCCATACACCACAAAGACAAACAAAATCACAATTGCAAACAACCCATCAGAACACCAGATCAGGATCATGACGATGATGACGATGACAGCACTGAGGAATATGATGATGATGATGATGATGACGACGAAAACTCATTTGCTCTAGACAACAATAATCAAAAGCAAGAGCAAAAAGAAAAAGAAAAGCAAAACAAACCTGCAGCTACCAGAACTACCAAAAACACAGAAAAGAAAATCGATATCAAGCTACTTGGATACACGGACTTGGAAGAAATTGATGACAACCAAGACTTATTCCTACCACCACCACCACCACCACAAGACAAACAAAACAAAATGAATCACAGACTCTCAATAGGATCTACCATGTCCACCAAATCAAACAGATCCGCAAACACATTCGCACCAACTGCATCTTCACTTTTCCAATCCAGAAGAGAATCCATGGGAAACAGAAACCTACCTGTCAGGGCATCCTCCTTCTTGGACACTTATGCAAGACCAAACAGCAACAGCAACAGCAACAACCACAAACATTTTGCAAACAGAAGAAGAAACAGATCCATGGACATGACACTCAACTTGGTCACAGGAACAAGCCCCATGCACATGCACATGCAATTCAACAGATCCAGTACACACAGCAGAAACAGCAGAAACAGTAGAAGACCTTCTGCTGCTACGGGTACAGGCGCAACAACAACAACAACAAACAGACAACAAATGCAATCCTTCTCAAGCGTCGTCCTAGGAGGAAGAAACTCAAAATCTTTCAGATTGCAACGCCCCAGCAACTCCAATGAGGATGCGGCGAGGAGACGACAACAGCAGAGACGATGTAGATCCATGGACATGACTCCATCCGTCGTAAAGAGGGCACCTTCACCTCCTCCTTTGCCAAAACGACAACAATCCAATGCTTCCTCAAACACTCATGTCGCAGACTCGAGCTTCAATTGTGATGTCAGTGATGTCATGGCTTCATTGGCTAGAGATGAAGACGAAGAAATGAGCTTCTTCACTCTTGCCAGTAGCAGCTCTTCTGGCGGGACCACAAGACCGGGATCGGTCGCTTCCAGACTATCCTTTCATTCTGTTGGTTCCAGTCATCACAATAACAGCACCGGATGTCACTCATTTAAACAGGCACCACAACGCGGACGACTCTCACTCTCACCTTCCACTGACGCACACAAAAAGGCGTGCAGTCTGTCTCCTGCTAGAATCTCAATGAAAAAGACACCAAACAACATTGTAGACCTCATTGAAAACATGGACAGTGAAGAAGGAGAATACATCATCTTTGTTGGAAATAAAAAGGACCTTACGAGTGTTGATGGTGGAGGCGATGACGACGACGATGATTACAACGACGACAATTCCACCTATCTCAGTATCGGTGGACTCAGTTTGGGGGTCAATAGCGCCGGATTTTGCAGCTGTCATTCCTCTTTCAGAAACATCACCAATGGTAGTGGTAGCCATTCGAGTTTAGGGTACCGAGTCGAACTCGACAGCAACAAGGATGACACCAGCAATCCCAGTTTGGGATATCGAGACCCTGACAATCAAGATCGCAAAATTGCAGGTTGTCTTCACTGCAGCAGCCACGAACACGAACACAAACACGATGACAACAAGGACGACGACAATGACAGCCAAAGTGAGGAAAGTGAGGTGCACAGTGACGAAGAATGGAGTCAGAGCGACAAAAGCAGCAGCGGTGAAAGCAATGGCAGCAGTACATGTAGCAACCACAGTTCCACAGACTCGAAGGACGACAACGAAAATGATCACCCCGAGAAACAGCAAGGCAGCAGTGCGAGGAATGGACCTGGCAAGGACAGTCATGGCGGTGGCGGTGATAGCGAACCAAAAGCCGATGTGAAATCAAACTCGGCCAATCAGGAAAAGGTCACTGGAACGAGTGAGGTAGATGGTGCGGTCTCGTACTGTGGCAAAGCACCCAGCGATGAGAAGTTGACAACGTTGCCAAACGACGATGACGTTAGCAGCAACGAACGGCAGGATGTGCCCAGCACAATAGTGATGAAGGCTGATGGGGATGATGTTGGCGCTGGGGGTGCTATTGCTGCAACCAATCATGTTCGTCGGTGCGAGATTGACGACAAGAACAATACTGTAGTGTCTCACGATGTTGCGCCCGATAATGTCGAAGCTAAGGGTGGCGAAAGTGCTGTCCCGAAGTGTGCAATGGACAAAATCGAAAAAGACGGTTCCTGCAGAAGCTTGTTGGGCCGCACTCTCGACAGCTCTGAGAGTACCGACATATTCACCTACGTGGCGTAGCGAAGAATGGCTTCGTGGTCACGGTTCATCTGCAACGAACGGTCTGGCGAAAACCTCAAAGCCCGGAACAACGCTTTGCTTTTTTGGGGGTGGCGGCGGCAACATGGGACTGCCAGGGAATAAACACTCATCAATCATCCATCAATCTTCAACTTTTGGTAGCTAGCTTTTAGCAATATTGACGCTGATCTATTCATGCGATCTTGGCTGCACTACTACTGCACATTTAAAGTTGACTATTGAACAGGGTCCGTCCACCTTCCGGTAGGTTGTCAGCGGTACCGGTAGTTAGGCAACTCGTATGCCAAAAAGCTGATCTTTGCCATGAAGCTGTCCTCGGAGCCGTCAGCTTTCTGATCAATCAAGACATTCACAGGATAACCTTCCTCCATTGCGTATGTTACACTGATTCTGAAGGCACCAATGGCAACAGCAAGCTCGATCCGCAAGAACATGACCTCCACACTATCGGGAACCATTGCACGACTGTTTTCGAGTTCAAAGTGTACCTGTTTTTCATTTGCATCTGTCACTCTGTTCACAATTGCCCTCTTCACTGACACATTCCAGGGAAAGGGATGAGCTGGGTTCTCCCTGGTGCCACCGTTAGAGCTTTCAAATTGGTAATCATAGTCAACGACCCCCAAAGCATCCCACTTTTCCCTCGCCGCTTCGAGCTCTCGTTGTGCCGTTGACTTGACCGTATACGAGCTGACTGAGATGTCAATCTCATCATCTTGAACGTTCAAGTCCGGGTCAATGTAGATTCTTCGAGGAGCGCCTACTCCAAAGTCGTATACCACTTGAATCTCTTGGTGGTTGGTATCTATTGCATTCTGAATGAGATCGAAGAAGTCAGTGACTGTGAATGGCGCTACGCCTTCGCCTTTCACCTCGCGACCAGAATCTGTTTGATGGATCCAAGCTATCTTGTAATCATGGACCAGCACTGTCCAGGGGAATGTCATTGGCTCTTGACATGTCAAACATGGCCGAGACGAGTATGTGTACTCGTATGACGTAATTGCCTGGGAGAACCAAAGATTCTTGGCTTCGTTTAGCCCCTTCTGAAGCACTTCCTTCCCTTTGGTTGACACCGTGGCTTTTGCCGAATAGAGGCTCCGGTCCAAAAGTAGAAGGACGAATAGTGCCCTGATCATGTCCGCACGGTAGGTTGGCTGGGTACTGTACTATTCGAGGGAACCTCTTGTGTGTTTCTTTTGCCGGCTGTTTCACCCAAATCTATGAGCCTTTTGGTTTGTTCCGATTGAGACTCGACTCTCCTACCCTGTACTACCGATAGCTATACGCATGTAGTACTAGTACGGCACGGTACCGGTATGGGTGATCATCCTTGATTGGGTTGACAAGGTAATCACCTATCTTTTTGGCCGGTCACGTTTCCTCGCTTGGTCGCTCCTTGCTACAGTACCGGTAGCTTGGACGAGCTTTGCAGAGGATTTCGACGCAGCGGCAAGCAAAAGCTTAGGCGACCGGTCTCATCCTCTCTACCGGTACCAGTACGTAGCACCCACTTCCAAGCACTAGCTAGTCATGCAAGGGATACAGTAGCGCACGTAGGACTTGTCGGACCTGGATTACTACTTGGCGCAGCTCTCCATCTGTAGCAGGTACAGTCGTACCACCTCCATTTTAGACTACTGCCTGGTTCGGTTTGCTTACTGGTGCCGGTGCGCAGTTGTTCAAAACGGAACGGGACTTGACTCTTCCGACCCAGCCGACCACAGCCAGCTCCAATGATGTCAACAGCTACATCAACATATCAACCACCTACCACCATCCTGCCAATCCGAACATCCCAACCTTATCATGGTTGCTGTTAGCTCCATTAGCTCTGCTCTTGAGCTCTTGAGTCTAGTACTGGAGCTCTGGTGGCTACCTGGTAGCAACTGAGTGCATGGACATGAGTAGCTGATAGTTTTGAGTACTCCTGGGGTAGCTACATGTGGCGAGCTAGCCAGGAATCCCAGGCTGCACTGTAGAGTGTACAAGTGAAAAGTACTAGTCTAACGTTGAGTATAGTATATCTACTGTTCTGAGTGATGGATGCAAGCAGATCGCACTGAACCAATAGTTAGCTAAGGTAGGGGGGAACAAAGAGTATCAAGTTTTGATATCAATCACGTTATGTTAGTGTCCTTCGTCATGAGAACCAGGGCAGCCATTGTTGCAGAGCCACTGGATCACTTCACTCTGTTTGTACAAGCAGGCAACATATTTTATTTAAATTAAAATAGGCACATGTTGATGCATTCCATGGACAGCCATTTGCACGAGCCGACTTCAAAACTTCCAGATGTCCATTTTTAGCAGCACAGCCACATGTCTCTTCATCCCATGGACAACCATTTGCATGAGCCCACTTCAAAACACGAAGCCAGCCAGGGCTATCATTTACCTTTGTTGGATTCTTCTTGAGTTTATTTTCACAGTACTCTTTGTATTGCTGATTCATCTTTTTGTTGACAGCTCCACAAAAGCATACTGTCCAACACCAACAAACGGAAAAATGCCTTGGATCAAAAGGTCATCGTCAGTGGCTGACAGAAGAGAATCAACGGGAGGAGACATCTTCTGTTACTTGTTGTTAATGTTGCTTCCACTGCTCTTGCCAAAACCAGTTGCAACACTATCATGGTTCAATATTACCGTAGTTGTCAAGGCTACTGGTGCCGGTACACACAGACCAAACTGCAACGGTTTGCAAAAGATATCTCGTAGAGAGTGAGGGATAACAATCATCTCTGCTGTCTATGTGAATTCCTAAGCTGGCTTGCGTGAAATGGTCCTGAGCGGATCGTGTCGCAAACGCACTTTTCTTCTTTTCTTTGTTCCTGGATTTGAACGCTGTAGTTCCAACTAGTTCCATTCCGTTCCTGGACCCTAGACATGATTAAAATTTTATGCATAGTCTACTACTATTTTAAAGTAAGTAGCTACCGGCGGTACTTAGTTAGTAGTATTTTTGGGTAGGGTGATTTGTCCCTCACAAATTTTCACTTAGGCTAAGTGTTCGTAAATCCGCTTAGGCTAAGTGGATTTACGTGAATCACTTAGACTAAGTGTTCTACTTAGCCTAAGCAAAACACTTTGGCTAAGCAATACACTTAGGCTAAGTGGTGCTCTCCGAGACATCATCTATCTTCTCAACAGCACAAGTCCCTGCAGCTTGTTGTATACACAAACTCTGTATTACTGCTGATCCTCATTCGCAATAGTAACAATGTTGCCAGCAAGTGCTTTGGGGCTGTGCAATGAGGGAATGATGGCCACGCCAAAGGCACAACTAACGACCAACAACTCTCAGATGGTAGGTAAATACACTGAACATGTATTTGGAAACATCGGGAACATCCAAAATTTTGCAAGAAAGCAACATCATTTGTACACCGGAATAGTACTCACAACTCCTGAGGAGTATTAATACTTTCGAACTTCCACCCTGGAACCGTAATAATTCCCAATCGTACAAAGTCTCCCTTGGCACTTTTTTATTGTTGCATATTTACATTATAGCCAAGGGTGGAAGCCAGATTAATAGTATGCTGCCATGTATGGATGATACTATCCTCCAGGGAAGTCACAACCTGGATCTAAATCTCAGTCTCAGCCCAATTGAACTCTTTCTTGTGAAGTTCCTTGAGCAGTTCGCAGGAAGCCTTGCATAAGGTGGAGGATATGGTGGGTGATGGTTGTATTAGAACTTGTGTTCGCGCTTTGTTTACAGCAAGCTGCAGGGACTTGTGCTGAACTTGTGCTGTTGAGAAGATGCCTTGGAGCGAGAGCATCACTTAGCCTAAGTGTTTCGCTTAGCCTAAGTGAGTTGCTTTGTATGGCTTAGCGTAAGTGTATTGCTTAGCCTAAGTGTATTGCTTAGGCTAAGTAAAACACTTAGTCTAAGTGGATTTTCGAGCACTTAGCCTAAGTGAAAATTTGTGAGGGACAAATCACGCTACCCCTACGTTTTGTAAAAGAACATGATGGTGAAGAGAATAGAAAGGCAATCTATTTTGAGATATATTTGCATGGTCTCCTCAAGACGCTCCTGAACTACATATACAATCCAAACTCAATAATAAGAAAGCTCTAACTGGGAGTCAGTACTCGAGCTTTCTTACCCAACTGCTCTATTTTGCTACTCGTTTTATTTCTAAGAAAACAAGCCAATTTCAGTATAGATGACTTTCTTACTAAGCATCTATATCAAACAGGGTAGTGTTTGGTTACACCCAGTGCACCTGGGCCTTTGGGTCCAACTTGCTCAGGACTCGTAAATTGGGTTGGGTCAAAAAGAGATGGTGATCACATTGTCTGCCGCGAGGCAGAAAATTTTGCAGTTTTAGGCACATGTTAGGAGAATTTTCATGGTCTCAGACTAGTATTATTTCTTGAGCTTTGAGGTATCAATACTGGGAGGTTTTCTTACAAGTCTGTGATATTTCAGTATAAAAAGATTCTTATCTTTTTCTAAAATCTGAGTACTCGCTTTCTTATTTGGAGTTTCTTACCTTCAGGTTTGGAGTGTACAATCCAAACTCAATAATAAGCAAGCTCTAACTAGGAGTCAGTAGGTCTACTCGAGCTTTCTTTCCCAACTAAAATCTGAGTACTCGCTTTCTTATTTGGAGTGCTTTCTTATTTGGAGTTTCTTACCTTCAGGTTTGGAGTGTGACAAACCTTAGAATGTTAAATAAACTTAATGAACGCACAGCTGCTGTATCCGCTATTGCAAAATTTGCTGTAAACAGAGGGAAGAGGGAGTTGATTGTTCTGACGCAAGTGTGATCTTGGTGTACCTGCCCTTTTCTGGGAATCTGAATTTGACTTCGCTTTCGTATCAGTACTCGTACTCTTCACAGGTCTCTTCTCTGTTCCATGAAGCCTTTCTGCGTTTCTATTGGTGAAGCGTGAGCGTGAGTCTTTCTGGCATCTGTTGCAAAATCAATTCGACTGGACGCTTAAAAAAAGAGTACTTCTCTTCTGATACAGTAGCAGGATACAAGAAGATACCGGTACATACATGCAGGGCGCAGGGCAAGTACGAGTGGTACATGTACTCAATCTTCATAGTTCCTTCACAATTGCCCTACTGGGTCTGCTCTAGCTAGTGTCTACTCGAGTGTACTCGGGTTTTGAGTCTCCCAGAACTAAGCTGAAGTAAATACTGCAACTACTTTAAGTATCGCACTACTTTTATTAGGACTGTACACTATACCTTCAAAGTATTTACTCACTGCTGTACAGTCTGTTCAGTACTGTAGCGCTTCTCGAATCGAATGAATCACCCTTCCAGAAAGTTCCTGCATGGTCAAGCTGCGACCTCTCAAACTCTCAAAAGATCCAGAAGCCCTTTCGAGCAGATGGTCTTTTAGTGTCTTTGATACCTTTTCCGACTCGAGAACAGCAAAAGTTGCCACAAGCCACAAGCCACACAAAAATAGCTAAAAGTAGACTAGTAGCTATCAGTGAATAGTCAGTTGATTGTTGTTACTACTGTATCATACCGGTATCTCAAGAACCAAGAACGGTGAACCATCTGAACTACTAGTACTAGCTAGCTAGTACTATTAATACCGTACCAGTAAAAACAAAGATGAGTGCATTGGAGGAAGCTGCTGCTGTTGGTGTGGCAATGGCTACTAGTGCTGCTAGTGCTGCTAGTAGTACCGGTAGTAGTGAGGATCCCGAGATTGGCTCACGCAACGCGAGTGGTCATCGTCTGCTTCCCAAGACGTTCGCTCCGTCCGTCAATGAGGTTATTATTGGTCAGTGCATACCGGTATCATGTTTGTATATTAATAGTGTGTATGTACAGTATGTAATGGATCGAGGCTTACCGTCAAGTTGTTTCTATTGTTTTCGTTTTCGTTTTCGTTTTTAATTTTCAGGCCGAGGCCGCCGAGTTTGGAATCACAGCGGCAACGAGCGTTTTCAAGATCTCGTGCAGTCGCACATGTACGAGTACTCGCGAGCGACGACCAAGACCTCCAAGTCGGCCATCATCTCGCGTGTCCTTACTCAAGTCAAACAGGCCAGTTCAGTGGGAGGATTCGTAAAGCAGGAATCTTCCACCAAGCGCTGGTACGCCATGGAAGAAGCTTCTGCAAGGATCAGCACCGCACAAGCCTTTAGAGACTCGCTCAGTCACACATACCGCTCTTCCAAGCAGTTCAAGCAGCAGAGAAGGTGGAATTCAAGAGTTTCAAGCACTACCGGTACCACCACCCCTAGCATCCATCCTGCGCCAGGTCAGGATCAAGGTCAGGGCGAACACCAGGACACAAACTTGCAATTGCTGCCAAGACCGGTCCGCTCCATCAATGCCAACAGCACCTACGGCACCAACACCGGGCCAGGCCTCCGGGGCATCTTGAATTCAGCCTTGGGTATCATGGGGGAGGACGCAGAGGAAACCACCAACGATGGAGTGAACGTGAACATGACCATGATCTCCCGAATCCAACAAAAGAAAAACTCACTTGATGCACTATTGGACACGTACGCTTCGGGGACCGGGACCGGGAACGGGGCACCGGTCGAATGGACGCAGAATCCTTTCGAACCAACGCCTTTGCCTGTTGCGCCCATTGGACTTCAGCAGCACACTGCCAATACTAGTACCACCCAACCGATCTTGGCACCACTGCAGCTTACTGCTACCGCTAACGGTAACGGTACTATTATTGGGCAAGTCACACCCATACCAGAAAAAACTGCTTCCAAGGATCAAGCTGCCTTGGCTCTGCGAGATGTGGTATTCTTCCAAGTCTAGTCAGACTATCGGTACGAGTACTGAGAAGGCAGTACATGTAGTACTGAGAAGGACCGGCACCGTCATTACATGTCCTCACTCACTCCAGCGCAGCAACAACAACACCATTACAGAACCATGCCAATCACACAACCATCCATCCATCCATCCACAAGTAGGGACACGCAATCATCACAGTCATAGGATTGAATTGAACATGAAGTGATGAATAAACCATTCATTGCAGACACACCCCACGAGCAAACCGCACACGCAAATAAATGCAAAAGTACAGGTAGGAACAAGACTTACAGTAGTTTCACCTTGACAGTACAGTAATCGTTCACACAAAAAGATTTAGGAATATCAATATACTGGGCTACAGTACATATGCATACAGTATACATAGATGACTACAGTATAGTACCTAGTAGATCTACATGTACATGTAGTCTAGTAGAATGCAATTCTATTTCCCATCCTCCCCTACTACCAGTACTTGCACTACTAAAAGGTTCGTATACAAACTGCTTTACTTTACGAAAATTAAATGCTAACTATGGCCACGCTGATAGTGACCCAAACAAACTACATGTAGCTTCTCCTACTGGCTTCCTCCTCAAATGACCATGTTGTCGTCATCATCATCATCCTCATAGGATGCAATCATTCCCTCGTTACAACCCATGGTAGTAGTACTGGTAGTGCCATGGGAAGCACAGCGAGCAGGACTTGGCTCCTCGCCGTCTTGGCACGAATCACCATCGTCGTCGCTGCCAAACGGATTTCCACTATTGGCATCGGGAAGCCCAACCAACAACTTGGCGGCACTGATGTGGGGAGGGCTGTAGTTGCGGGTGTTGTTTGCCAAGGACAATGGAGCAAGCGGGGTCGCACTTCCTCTAGTGGTAGTACCGCTATCAGTCAGGTCCATCGAAATCTCTGCTGTTTGGGGATTGGAAATGCCCTTTCGGTAGCTGGGTCCAAGATAGAGCCCTTTCCATTTTCTGGTGAGAGCGAGCGAGATTGGAAGAATGACTTGTGTGAGCATGGATTGGATTCATATGGATATTATATCAGTGAGCGTTCGATTTGTCGTTGACTTACCCGATGGTGGTCTTGCCACACCAGTGACCAATATCTTCCGAGAGTTTTTTGGCACTTCGTTTTGGGTCCTTTTGCAGCGCGGCTTCCAGGATGCTTCTGATTTCGGGTTGACGGGCATCATGTTCTTGCTCCTGTTCTTCCCAGAAAGCCTTGTCTTCGGACGAGAGTGTTTCCCAATCAGCTCTTGCTTCGTCCATGAGTTCCTTGCTGCGCGAGCATCCATTGACCAATGGTGACTTTCTCTCTAGATCGTTGGAACTCATTCTTCCCGGAAGCTGATCTTTGCGTAGCCCCGTGACACTGAGTTCTGCCAACTGCTGCACGCGGAATGAGTAGAACATTGCCTTTGCAGTGAATCGTTTACGTGCGGCTTCTCTATTAGTGATGACACAAGTGCTGCAGGAGTAGTGGTTGGATCGATTTGCCGGTGCGACCTTGAGTTTGTTGTTTTTGGTGCGATGTTTGGTGGTCTCTGGTTTGTTCTTGCGTTGCTGGAAAGCGAGGTAGCGATGGTAGGCTGTAGTAGAGTAGAAGGGGGGAAGGACGAGATTAGATTTGTATTACAAACGAAAGCAAGTTTTGTGATGGAATTGATTGATTGTACAGTGCTTACCTTCGCCGACACCCCAGCTCCAGTTGAGGTATGCTAATGAGAAAGCATTTGGGATTCCACTTTGGTGTCTCATGTTGTGTACATCTCTAGCACTGGATGGTTTTGTAGCTCTGTATGCCTTTAGACTGGCGACATCTTGCAAGTATCGTTTTTCCCAGCGTAGACGATCCTGTCTGCGAGCGGGGAATAGATCATTTGCCCTCCATCCCTTTGGAAGGTTTTTGCGGTATCCTTCCTCTAGGATTTGTGGCAATTCCCTGTCATCTTCCTCCAGTGAGGCTTGGTCTTCTTCCTGGTTAGTAACGGCGACTTGAGCGTCCACAGCCACATGGGTTTGTTTTCGAGCATTGTTTCTCTTGGTGGCGGTGTTGTTGGCGACTTGATTCTCCTTGTCGCTGCTGCTGTTGTTTTTGTTGGTGGTGGTGGTGGTGAGAGGAAGAGCAGCCCGAGACTTTTTGCTGTCGTTGTTATTGTGGTTGTTGAAGGGAAGAGTGGCTGTTCGCTTGCGCTTGGAAGAGTTGTTGTTGCTGTCGTTGTTACTGTTGGACAAAGTGCTACTAGTGCTACTACTACTAGTAGAGTGTCTACGCTGATGGTGATGATGATGATGATTCTGATGAGAAGGAAGCTGAATGTATAGCATGGCGTCGTCCATGTTGTCAAAGACGTTGTAGATGGCGTCGCGGAAGTTCTCCACGTGTTGCTTGGCGTGGTCCCAACTGGAGAAGATGCAGTGAGCTACTCCTCGTCCTTTGCGAACGGCGTAGAACTGACGGGACACTGAAGAGGAGGAAGAAGAAGAAAAGGGTGTTCCGGCAGAACCAGTAGTACTCGCAGTGGTCGAAGGCGTGTACTGACCGTTCGAACGAAAGTCAGGAGTGCGAGTGTCACGATTGTCAGTCAAGATCTTGAGCTTTCCACTTTTGCCAAGAGAAGCCACTCGAACTGGACTTGTCGCCGCACTGCCACTTCCACTTCCACTACCAGTATTCACATTCACACTACTATCCATGTCATCGCGCTCACGAGCAACCGTGTTGCGCCCAGGAGTGTCGGGTTCTGCGATTGTCACGGCCATCTTCGTCTTGTCTTGTCTTGTATTGTATTGTACTAGTACTAGTACTCGTCTCGTATTGTTGATCGTCGAACCTTCAAGATTGTGACAACAAAACTAAACGTTGCTCCTTTCGAAGATCAACAATTAACAACCTTTCCTTTCTTCTTTGTTTTGTTTGAATAAGCTGGCAATTGCCACCGTTGCTCCTCCACAGTTTACCGTTCCCCTCGTTTGAACTGGCAATTGTAACGTCTTGCTACTCCTTAGCAAGATATTCTTCAACATTCACAAACAAGCATTGCAGAGAATGCCGAGGAGTGAAACTCAGTCGTGCAAAACGCCAGCGGAGGTGCAGCCGTTTGTTTTTTCTTTGTAAACGACACCTTTTCCCGTTCCTTCCGTTTGCCCTGCATCCCGTCCTCCGTCTCTTACCGAGCGATACTCTAGTAGTAGCTACTGTAGCTACCGGTACTGTAGCTATGCATAGTGATGTTGACGCACGTTGCGTTGATGGAATCAATCTTCAATTCTCGTATACGCTACGTACCGGTACCGGTATGCTACGGTACTGGTAGTTGACTAACGGAAAGTTTGTAAGTTTGTAATAATGCCTATGCAGTACCATTGTACCAAAGGGATCGAGAACAGCAACGGCTAGCTACTAGTACTAGTCGTCAAGATCAACCTGATGGATCTTTTCTGGGTTGGTCCGGTCATGCCCTTTCTGTTACGGTACCGGTAGGCTTGGCGCTGTTGGGCTCCGCGTGCCCCATTTAGCGTTACCTGTCGAATACCGGGTGCACCCAGCCAGATGAATGAATTGAATCGAGTGCATGGTACAAAACGAATGTATGTATCCTCTAGCTATCCTCTACTAGCTAGTCTAGTCTAGCTACAGCTGGCGCTCAAAAGAAATCATGACCGCAACCATAGAGCAAGGGCATCAGATGAGACTATGCAGGCACCACCGTTACGTGTTACGTGGCAGCAACGACGGCCAACATTCCAGCCAACGTACCGACCGGTACCAGTACCGGTATTGGGCGGGATGAATGATCAATCCAATCAGAATGAATCGAATGATCCAAACAAATGCATCCTAGCTAGAGTGGGTTGCTCGTTTGAACCACAAAGTAGTCTTGAAAGAGCGCACACGAAGAACGTACAGCAGGCAACGGCATCAGATGACTCGACTCAAGTATTTGGAGAGCAACGACAAAAAATCCCACTACTAGTACCGGTATTGGCGCCGTACTACCGTGCATGCATGTACGTTCTTGCCATGTTGGCAACATGTTCACCTCACTCACCGTTCTCTCAATCGGCAGCCCCCTGGCAGGCTGCCATCGCCATCATCGAGACTTCGGGACGACGATACAGAAACAGAAGGCGGCAAACTCACTAATGGTAAAGTTCTCCCCCGACTTCATTGTCGGCCATGCCGAAGCGACTTCGTCATGGCTTCGTTCCATCATCTTTGATGCACGCCGGGGATGGAAGAGCTCGAAAAGTAAGTTTTAGTGTATTCAAATAAACTACATTACAGTACCCAATTTTTCCTTTGGCAGCATCTACTATTATTAATAGTATTAGGTTAGCTAGCTGTCCCGATGGGAGAGAAGCCAAGCGGAGGGGGCGTAAGCGAGGGATTCATGATCGATGTAGTGATTTGGATCTTGGTTTGGTTTGGCGATCGCGTACTACCAGTAGTAGCTCATCTTTCGAGTGTTGAGGATCAATGTTGAGGTATCGTAATGTGCATGCCACCAAAATTACAGTCGCCGGGTTTCGCAGGTCCTCTCTGTACGGCATCCCTCCATGAGATCGTATTGAATGATTCAATCAGCATCATCGTAGAACGCGAACGGTCATTTGGACATGGTCTTTCGCTCCGCTGTCTCCTCCAGTCTTCCTGGTCGTTGGATAGTGCCGACTTTTCTCCCAGACTGAAGATTCCTACCGGTACAGTATGATGTGAAGTCACGTTCTCATCCGTAAGGAAGAGTGCACGAGCGGCCATTGCTCCGAAATGGGCAATGTGACTTTGAGCGTCCAATTAATTAAATGTGTCGTAGCGCATGAAACTAACACAATAGAGACTTGGAAAGGTCGTACTACAGTAACCTTGGTTCCTTCCTGATTTTGCTCCTCGAGACCGACAACGATTAATCGAACGCCTTGGCACAGCAACCCACCAGCTTCCCGAACCGCTTCGAAATCCACCAACCTCCAACCCAATCTAGTTTCTTGCGGAGCAAAACGTCGCAGGAAATGGACATCCGTCGTCTACCGGTAGGGTTGTAAGGTGCCAGCAGCACAATTTGTCACACTGTACCGGCACGTTACAGTGTGTTCATTTATCCACTCTCCACAAAAGAATGTTGGTGTGGGTTGGGTCGATCGGTCAGGTCAGTTCGCGTCTTCGTCTTCTTCATCTTCTTCTTGCCAGTGTCGTGTGACTTCCTCGTGAGCTTCTGTGGCGGTGTGTAGACCAAACCTCAAGTTGAGGCTCTCCCTTTGATGCTTATGATTGTCGTCGACGTCGACGTCGACGTCAGCAATAACGGCATGTAGGCACATATTTCGTGCATTTCCCGCCAGGAGATAGCATTCTCCTTGTTTCAATTGGAATTTCCAGGCAGGTTGTGTTCCCGTGAGTGTGTCTTCCTTGCCACCAATGATGAGGATGGTTGCAGATTGTTTGATGGCGACAGTGAGAATAACTTTTCCAAATCCTTCATGTAAGGGCCAATCCAAGTGCGCGGCTAGATGACGAGCCCCATTGTGTAGATTTGGTTGGTAGGCAATGAGTTGTTCAAGTGACAGGTGTTTGGGTGTCCTGTTGTCAGTGCATGTATCATGGATAAAGCCAATCAGTTGTCGAGCTGCTGACTTTGCGATTTGTAGGTATTTTCCCTTGAGTATGCAGGTAGCATTTTGATTGGCTTGTTGATCAATTTGAGCTTGTTTTCCATTCTTTTCTTGTGCATGTAGTCGAATATCTGACTGCTGGAGTCTGCGAAATGCTTGTGGACCTAGAAATCCAAATCCACGTAGACGTGAGGAGTCCTGTCCAACTCCTGCCCACGGCACCATCTTGGAGACCCCAATCTGGGATTGAATGTGATCATGAATGGACTCCAAAGATGAGAGCAGCTCACTGGGCAAACGGCCAGTCTTCATCAGGCCTTGAAGAGGACCTTCACATGGAATATTGGTACTGGTACTGGTCCTGGTACTGCTAGTTGTGTCGGCAACGGCAATGTTGCCCCGAAAATTGAGCTCTGTGGCTTCTGCTGCAATTTCCAGCAAATCCTGCAAGTCTTGCTCTTCTGCTTCCTGCAAGTCTTGCTCTTTCTTACTACTAGTAGTACTGTTCTTTAGATTCTCATGCTCAGCCGCAGCCACATTGCCATCACCCTCAAGACCCGTTTCTTGGTCTTTGTGCCCTTGCTTACACAACTCACTGTACTAGTACTAGTACTAGTACTAGTACTAGTACTAGTATTAATACTAGTCTCCATATCACTGCATGACATGGTCCCACAACTATAACCACTGCAGACAAACCTATCACCATATGCATGTGCCCATGCACACAACAGCGCTGGCTGAATGCTCTCGCGAGTGATCGAGTGATGGTTGGAAATGAGAAAGACACAAAAAATAATGAGGAACCGATCCCAAACGACCCACGCGGACACCCAGAAACAGGCAAGAATGTCCTGTCCTCTTTGGTGGTTGTACAGTATTAATAACTCATTTTATTTAGCCAAGTCTTTAAAGTCTGGTTCTCCGAAATCGGTTTATGAGAAAACGGTACTCAAAGCCATAAGTTTGATAGAGTGCACTTCGCACAACGCACGACGTACCAGCCACCAGCCCTTCAACTACTGTACCAGGTACTAGCTAGACTATTAAAAAAATACCGGTACGTGTATCTTTTTTCGCCACTGTTGAACGTGGACACGGACTGGGCCCGGCCCGGAAGCTGTAAGTGACATGACCAGTCAAAATTTCTCACCTGGACTGATTCGAGTCACTCACGATCTCACGACGGTCCAAGGGCGGCCCTTCGCTTACTAGCTAGTGGTACTAGTACCGGTATCAGGACGAGCCTTCTCTCCACTATTACCGGTACCCGGCACAACTCATAACTCATCACAATAGCTAGTCTATATCACAATCAAGAATCCAAGCTGTGCCACAGGCAAACCAATCGATATCCTCCATGATGTTTGCAGTGGGTAGAACGCTTGACGGCAGCTTTGAGGAGGGACTTGTCCAACTTCCTCTGTTCTTGGGCCATGCCAATGAATCCAATGATACCATTGACAGCGCAGGTAATGATGCCAGCACTGATACTGATACTGATACTGATACTGGTAGTTGGAACGATGAAGAGCTCGTATTGGCTCCGTTACACCACATGCTAGTCCGCTACAGCGAACTCAATGAAAACTCAACACGATATGATCGACTTGTGGCAGCGCCTTCCGATGGAGCCATGCAGATCATGTGGATGGGATGGACTGTCATCACTGCCATCTGCAGCCTCATTATACTCGTCATATTTGCTGGTCTATTGTCATCCAAAGCAAGAAACAAACCATTCAACGTATACCTGCTCTTCCTTATGCTTCCAGATATCATACTCAGTGCACTCTGCTGTGTCACTTGTCTACAAAACTACATACTAAAACACTTCTCCTCCTTGCCCATGTGCCACTTCCAAGCTTTCTACTGCATATTTGCTGTTGCATCCAACGCATGGCTAAGTGCTGTCGTATGCAAACAACTACATACCATGCTCATTTCGGCACACCAGCCACTTCAGACGATACAAACCACCCACCACCAAACAAGTATTTTCACATGCTGCCATGGCATACCTCTTATCTGCATTTGTGGCTTCTTGGACTCTCGGGGAACTCATACTGGGAACACAAAACAGTCAATGGTGGCCACACAAGACACTACTCGTGGGAGGCGTAGAGTGCCTACCCATGGACTTTGGACTGGCAAGCACTCTCTTCTTCTACTTGGTTTTCTTCCCACTACTCATGGGCATACCGCTTCTATACACCTTGTACCTACTCTACGACATTATCCGAAACAACCGATTGCCCCCAAAGGGAAACCGTCGACATCTAACCGTCTACTTTTTCAGACTGATGCTGGTATTCGTTGTCATGTGGTACGTCGCAACTTACATGTTTGTATACTCACATTGCATCTTGTACCGTACCGGTATGTATTGCTACTAGTATGCTTCAACTCCTCACGGAACCACTTGTTGCTTTGACCACTATTCATTGTGCCTTAACAGGACTCCTGGACTGATATTCTTGTTTGTCTCTGGTCAATGGCTGAGTCCGTGGGTCAAGTGGGTTGGAGGCTCATGGTGAGAAATTATTGATTGATTCAATCATTCATTCAATCATCGTCATTGCAAAGACAGATAGACGATCACGAGCAACTACTAACCTAAGTGTTCTTCTTGCTTCTTCCCCACCAAAGGTGCCATCTTCAGGGTGCTGTTTCAGCCATTGCCAGTTTGTGGAAGCCGGACATCTATGCTGCCGTCAAAGACTTTTGCACCTGCAAGGTGTGGCGAAACTGCAGATGCTGTCGCCGGTTTTTGCCATTGCCTGCACCCGAGCTAGATTTGGAGAAACTGCAGCAGTACCGCACTACTGGTACTAAACGAAGCAATCGCACTAGCATTGATTCATCCGGTGGTGGCAGTGGTCGCAGGTGGCGAAGACCCTCTTGGAATAGTTCCCTTTCGTGGGGGAATCTGTCCCTTTTGGGCGGCTTTGGGCGATCCACCACAACGTTTTCGCATACATGCACAAATACATGTACAGACGATCAACGAAGCTTCAACAACTTTGGTAGCTCATTGAACCTTCCGTTTGGAAACGACGACGACGATGACAGCAGCAGCAGCAGCAGTAGCCGCAGCGGCGATTCGGCGTCTGCCCATTTGGAAGACGAATACAACGTCTCCAGCAATACGCGCACCATCGGAAGGAACTTACAGAGTCTTGTTGGCAACGAGGATGAAGAAGGAGAAGAAGAAAAAGAGGAGGAGTTGAGCTTCAGCGACGACGCGTTTGAAGAGTTTGCCGCCAGAGAACTTGCCCCTGAGGAGGTGGAAGAGTCCATTACATGTATAATGATTGACCTTGACGACGACAGTGATGGCGATGACGACGATGAAGAAGATGTCGGTACATGTACTGATGATGCATCTGCAGCCTGTGACATAGAAATGTCGGTGTTCCAACCGGATGCTGTGGAAGACTTGGATAAAGAGGAGGAGGAGGAGGACGACGACGAATCGGCCTCCTTCATGATTGATGCTGGCAGCCGCAGCAGTCATGGTCTCCCCAACTTTTCCTGGCACGAGAATGCAGAACGGCGCATGGCAAGTCTCGAGCGTGGCAATCGACGACACTCCATGACTTCTTAGCACGCACCTTGACTTCTTGTTCGAGGAGCTAGCTATTGGTAGCTAGCTACGGCTGTCCTTCTCTGCATCGCCAACCTCACTTTCCTCGGAGCAATTTCCTGTCTAAACTGGCGTGGCGATTGACACTTCTTGTTTGAAGAGCATTCTCGGCAAAGGTGGACGCGATCACCAGCTCCAACATGCAACATCCCTAGCTAGCTTCGGAGCACTGATGTCTGGCTGCTCCGTAGCTAGATATGGCAATTGGCCACTCATTGTCACTGATAACTTGGTTGATACTAGTCTAGATTGCTGTCTGATTGTCGCTTGACCAGTATTCTGTGGAGGAGCATCTTCAGAGTGGTATCTTTCAGGGAGCCTGGCAAGCCAAAGGATGGCCCTGCTACACAGGAAGCAGCTTCTTGTTCGCCTAAGCAAGATAGGAAGCAGTCCAGCCCTGACGTCTCAATCCACCGCCCACCTCCAACCCCACACTGGTACTTTGGTTGCAACATGCCATGAGCTCTCCTGACCCATCCAGTCATCCTCTGCCTCGCTCCCCAAGAGGGGGTCCGTATGGGAACTTCCTGTTGTTTGGTATGCTGGTCACACTGAGCCTCTATGTGGCCTACTCTTGTGGCTATCCTCTGGAGCTCTCTCCTCATTACCACAGATACTGGGTGTCTAGCTAGCTAGATGGTTGACTTACTGTTCCCCGTCACGGCTCGCTGCTTTTTCTCAATTGAAAGGGATAGCGGTGCCACGACGAACGATCAATCACTATCTACGGTTGCTTTCTAATCGACAGTACGATGTACGTGTACCGGTATGAGCTCGGAGTATTGATCCTCCACATCATGGTCAGAACCCTACATTATGCATACTAGCTAGTAGTTCATAGCTAGCTAGCTAGCGTGCTTTGCGTGACAACCTGACTCACGTCTTGTGTTGCGGGAGCGCTAGTACAGTACTGTACGATACGCGGGCGGTGTAAAGGGTGCTCTAATTGGGTTAGGGATACTTTTGACACAACACCATTGGCACAAAACTTGGGGCAGTCGGCTTCACATGTATGCATCGAACAGATCGGAACAAGTACCAGTAGTGTACATGTAGGATGAGGATCCATTACTTCTCGTCGTCCGTATCTTGTTACTAGAGCTAGTACTACAGGTAGTACTAGTGTGTTCACCATACCGGTACATGTAATTTTGACTGGAAGCACAAAAGTGAACAATGACGAGATCTGGAGGTGGCGTGTCCCCCGTAGCCTTTGCCCTGGTAAAGCTACTAATGTATTGCACAGGCACAGGCACAGGCACTGCATATAGTGCGCAGTTGTTGTTTGTGTTGTTTAGTGTTGCCGTTGCCGTTGGTGGTGTGAATGGTGACAGACGACTTCAGATTTCAGAGCATTCAGAGTGTCCAATTCCGTGTTGCAGTATGCACCTACTCCAGTGTTTCAGCGATCCTTGCTGCAATCGAAGCGTTTTCTCGTGTTTTACCTGGACTTGTCCTGATGACAATGACAAAGGCAATGACAAAGGCAATGGCAATGACAATGAATATGGACAGAGAAATCCTGATTTAGGGTTGTTTGGTGCTGAAAGTACCTATCTTAAGTCTGAAGCAAAGAGCACTCCTCCCTTTATTAATAGTATTAGAATTCCTGAAGGACCCTACATTGTGGCAGGAGTCAACAGCTCTGAACGAGTACTCATACCGGATACCAGCCCACCATTGCTTGCAGCAGACCCATACATGGACTTGTACAATTCAACACAATCACAATCACAATCACAAACCAATTGCCCACATGCTCAGCCTGATCTCAAGAGATGGCACGACCCAAACACATGGGGACAACTGGGCATCCCTCAGGCTGGACGATCCGTTACTATTCCTCAAAACACAAAAGTATGGATTGATCTCACCATTCCATACACTCTCAGGTTCATTACTGTGCCTTCCACATCACAACTCATCATCGGACCCAATCCACAATATGATGCACGTACAGAATATACAGATGGAACAGGAATACACATTCAAGCACACGGAATACAAGTTTTTGGACATTTGATTGTGGGGGCCCAAACTTGCCCCTCGCTAACACCCGTCACCATCACCCTTCATGGAAACAGACCCGGGCATACCGTTGTACCCCCACCAGCCGAACACATCAAGGGAATCTCTGTCAAGGGAGGAACTCTCAGTCTACATGGAAAACGATACTACCACACATGGGCAAGGCTCGCAAAGACCGTAGAAATAGGAACCAACACAATACTTATACAGCAACCCGTAAACTGGGATACAGGAAGCAAAATCGTACTCGTCACCACCGCCATGAAAGACTCCAGAGAGTGGCATCAAAATGAAGTACTCACTGTCCACCAAGTATACAACAATCCAAATCAAATGCTGGGGGCACTAGTTATTGTCCAAGAAAACACACAATACAGACACATTGCAAACTCGGCATATCAGGGAGAAGTGGCACTCTTGTCAAGAACAATCACTATTCAGGGAGCACCTCACGATTCCGAACCAACGGACCCTGATCCACTCACTTGCCACAGCAATCACCACAATTGGTGGGGAAGTACTCACATGCCCTGCGCAAACAAAGAAATCACCGGATACGGGGGACATGTCATGATCTGGCACGGTGGAAAGGCATTCGTTGACGGGGTACAACTATACAGAATGGGACAGACAAATGTCCTCGGAAGGTACCCCATGCACTTTCATTTACTTGGGGATCATTGCTCAACTTGCTACTTCAAGAGTAGCACCATCTGGCGCAGCTTCTATCGATGCATATCCATACATGCCACAAACCAAATCACCGTACAAGAAAATGTGGCATACGATGTCACTGGATATTGCTATTATCTAGAAGATGGAGTCGAACAGAATAATACTATTGCATACAACCTGGCAGCTCATGTACACATCATTGGGGAACCTGCCTGGGGAACCGGACAAAAAATTGAACCAGTCGTCGAAAGAGACGATCTCATCTTGCCCGCCGATATCACAGCGTCTGGATTTTATATTACCAACGTGCACAACCGAATCGTTGGCAACGCTGCAAGTGGGGTAAGTCCATGGAACAGATACATGCATGTTCAACCAAAGAAATCTATTGGATAGTATGCGATCTTTGACTGACAGTCAGTCAAATAGCAGACGTACGGGCAGGACAAGTCTCACATTTTTTGTCTTTCAAAGGGATGGGCTGGATTTGCTTTTCCAAATCTTCCGCAGGCACTGCAAACTCATCGGCAACTCAACTTTCGGCCTTCCATCGTCACATCGTTGGAAATTGATGGGAACACGGCGCATTCCACTGGGTGGTGGTGGGATCATGCCGGGGGATTCTACTTTGGAGGTGTTTTGTACTACAACAGCCAAGACAAGCTCGAATACAATGCCGGTCGAGATTGGAACTTTACGGATCACGGCCGATGGCCTTGCAAAATCAACAGCTGCGAATTGTTGAGCGCATGTTACAAGTGCAACTATAATGATCAAGCTTGGAATCGGGTCTCAAACAGCAAAGTTTTCCTGGTTCCTGGTGTCGCATACAATTCATGGCATGGACGCATGGAAGTGGAAGGAATCGAAGCACACGACGTTGGGTTGGCTCTGGAGTCTCTCTCCAACGGATTCTGGCTGAAAGATATGTTAGCTGTTTGCCGGACTGGTGAGCCAATCGCAATGCCCCCGGGAGCATCCATGACGAGAGTTCGAGGAGATGGATTCTTTTGGTACGATACCAATCAGGAGCACATCATAACAGACTCGACGTTCCGCAATTGTGGATACAGGAGCCTACAATACGACCAGTACGATGCCTCGCCAGACAGAGGATGCAGCAACGATCCATACAGTGGATGCAGCAGCCAGTCATCCGTATTTGGATTTCGGGTGCACTCAGATCAACACACTCCCGAAGTGATGCAGGGAACCAAAAACATCACATTTGAAAATTGTGGACGCCGATTCTATCTTTTCAACTTCCTTGGAACGGATGCGCCCATCACAGTATCTGGCAGAGGCCAGGGATGGCTTGATGTTGATGGAAGCGCTGCCAATACAGGTTTTCCGACGTTAATTGGATCTGGATTCGGCGATGTCAAGGATTGGTGGGGAGTGGACGATGAAGGTACGTTTTTATGCCTACTGTACCGTACTCCCTTGCTTCTTGGTTTTGCTGAGTGTGTGCCCCCTTCCGCTGGTGCAGTCGTGTACGATCCACAGGGTCCTCTGCGCTTTGTGCGACAACAGCGGGAACGGGGAATTGGCCATATCAGTCTCAGTTGGGCTGGGTTGATCCATGATCAGGTAGGAGACGAGCTTTGTGGTAACGGCAACGGCGCTTCATGCCCTCGAGTGGGAACTATCAGGCACATGGGACCCAAGTTCAGCCCCCATGCAGGGAACGCAGAGGCGATGGTGGTGACAGCAAATGCAGATATTGTCGGCCCTGTGGGTGGATTTGGATGGCTTCTCGAGTTGGATGAAGGGGCTCCCAAAACGCTGCGTGTGGACATTCCAGAGATCATGCCGGATACACCGCTTCTGCTAAGTATTGCCTACCCCCTTGGAACCTCAGTTAACATCACTCAGCATGCAGCTAGATGGTGTCGTGCAAACAGCGAGTTCTCATGCTCCGAGCCATTTTCCTCTGTCGACTCGGTCGCAGAAGTCCGTAATGGTCTGGGCAATACGTATCATTTGGGCAGCGATGGTTTGCTTACTTTGAGAATCATTCAAGGTCCGCGCGACTTTGTGGGTCGTCCTGATTGGTTCCTTCCGTCGTACGACGACCCCGGACGAAATGGCGGATTCGCCTGGGCCCGGTTCGAACGCGGAGGGGTGATTTTGCCCTTGGTTCAAACTGGCCCTCACCTGCTCATCGAAGCAGACTGCGAAGTTGGGGAGACTAGAAGTGCGTATTGTCGGGATTACCCGTCTCGATTGGACCCTGACGTGTGCCCCACAGGTTACAATCAAACTGCTTTTGATGCTTGCTGTCGCACGAGTGATGGCCGTAGCGGCACTGAGTGTGTTTATGCGTCGGGGCCATCAGAGGAGGAGGAACCGTAGACGCGGCTGTGTATCAGTCACGAATGTGAATCAATCAACAGCACAAAGACACCACACAAAACGCAAAACACAACTAGCTAGCTAGCTAGTACAGTATGTGGCCGACAGTCGCATGAACTGAAGACTTGGTGGATTGTGTTCTGCTACCAGGTACATGAGCAGCGATAGAATGACGAGCACCGGTAGCGTTACCGGTACCGGTACAGCAGCAATGGATGCCAGTCACCCTTTGTGGGTTTCTGACTGGAAAGAAAGCAAAGGAGAGGCAACCATCCAGAGACACTGTACCGGTATCTCTACCAGTGCCAGCAGTGTACCTGTACCGGGACACGTGGAAGGAGAAGATAAAGAAGTAGATGTAGTTTTGTACTGTTCTTGGTTCTGCCCCTTTGCTCAACGAGCATGGATCGCCGTGGAAGAACTTGGGATCAACTATGAGTATGTGGAGTGCAATCCTTACAAAGTGGATCCAAGGGAACCAGGTGGATACACCAAGCAGTCCTTGTCTCTGCCTGACAAACAGAAACTCATGCCACAATTCATGAAAACTTCTCCCAGAGGACTTGTACCTGCCATAACTGACGTTCAACACAACAAGGCTGACGTTTGGGAGAGTTCTGTGGTCATGGAATACCTAGATACAACCTATGGACACAGCACCCTTTACACAAAATCACCACACATTCAGGCACTCCTTAGGATCTACGTAGATCACTGCACCGCCCGGATTCAAAAGTCTTACTACACATTCCTCATGGAAACAAACCCACAAGCACAAACAACCGCTAAAAACGAATTCTTCCATGAATGCAGAGTGCTTGCGTGTGCCATGGCCCCAACCGGTACCGGTACCTCTGCCTCCGAGTCGTCATCCAACCTAAGCACACCTACACCTGACAAAATCCTCCAAGAGACCATGCGCGTATTGCAGAAGGATACCGGGAACAAAGGCATGCACATCCAGCGAGTCGATGTACAATCGCTCTCCCAGATATCCCAACGGGCATTCCAACAGGAAACAGGAAAAGATAACCTCATTCAACCTGGTCCCTTTTTTCTGGGACAACACTTCTCGGCAGTAGATGTCGCGTTGGCTCCCTTTTGGCAACGCATTCTGTGGGTTGGAGCACATTACAGAGACCTGAAATTGCCAAGTGATGCAGCCTTTGAACGACTCGACACTTGGTGGCAAGCCGTATCGCAGCGGCCCGGTGTGGCCAACACACTGGTGTGCAAGGAACGACTGGTTTCTTCGTACCGACAGTATGCTCACAATATCGCCACATCCGATTTCGCCAAAGGAATGCAGTCTTCCTTGCGGGGAGAATCCACGACGACGACGACGACGACGACGACGACAACAAGGCCAAGATCGAACATCCCAAAAGAGGCAACGCACTGATTCCATTCGATTCGATTCATGTACATGTACCAATACCGGCACCAACTATTAATAAAACAGAAGGACGTATCGTATCGTATCGTATCGTAGAATGCGTTTATTTACGTACATGTACAATATTAGAAGAACAAAGCAGGTCGTGATGAAAGGCTGAGAGCGCAAGAAGCCAAATAGCTAGTTGGGTGAAAAAGGAGAGGCATTGATGGCATAGCTCCTGGTACTGTACCGGTACTAGTAGCTCATAGGTGATGTTTGAATCTCTTGAAAGATGGGGCCGTCGTGGATGTATCCGCTGGAGCATCTAGCAATCTTCCTGTAGCGTCCGAAACTGTACCGGCCTCTCTGGTAGCACCCCTCTTTCCCAGTATGGTACATGTATCAATGTGACCCTGTTCGGGAGTGTTTGCCCTACCGATACCGCCCAATGCGACGGGAAGAGGCGAAGACAAGACAAAAGGCACAGTGGTGGTCATGTGTGTGCTTGCGCCCAGCGTGCCCCTCAACAAGGCAAGCTCCTGATGCTGAAGCCACTGTAGGTGACGCTGTCTGTTATGCTGAGCTGAAAGTGCCAAAGAAACCGCAGCGACAGAGGAGGGAATCAAAGTCTGTGAAGATGACTGATTGGCAGTCTCTCCTAGAGCCATAGAAGCCAGTGCAATGTCAGCCTTCAATTTTGCAATCCTGGCTTCACGAGAGACGCATGCAGAAAGGGGCATGATTGAGGTTCCTGGAAGAGCTTGAAGTCCCAGAGGAAACTTGTGGCTTTGGGCCATGCTTGTACTGGTACTACTACTACTAGTGCTTCCACTTGTATTGACAGTGGCAGTGGCAGTGGTACCACTTGCAGATGTGGGCTTTCTAGAAGCCTCAACCATTTGCAGAACCTTGAGGCTTTCCTTGTACTTTCGCTCCATTTCTCTGAGTTTTGCACGTTTGGCAGCGACTTGCTCTGGAGTAAGAGCGGAAGTCTTTCGCTTGTAGAGTTGCTTGCCATTGTAGAGCGTCCCTTCAAACTTCTTGCTGATCCGCTTGGGACTGCAATTCAACGCCTTGGAGAGAAAACGACGTAAACTGATATTTTCCTCGATACTCAAAGATCCCGCTTCAAACTCTTTGATCAATTCCTTGACATACTCCGACTCTTCGTGCGTCCATTTTCCACTGTGGAGCTCACCAACATCAGATGCTCCTACAACTCCAACACGCATGCTACGAGTACCCATACCCATGCTAAGGCTCGTCGTACTAGCACTACCGGGATTCCTCAAAGAAAAACTCATACTAGCTACCGGTAGTCTAGTAGTCACACAATACTACTAGTAATACGGTACCAAGCTCTGGAAAACTAACCAACTCACTGCTACCGGTACCGGTAACACTCTAGCTAGCTACTAGTAGCTTGCAATTGCTTGGTTTTGTTTTGTTTTGTTTTGTTTTGTTTTGGTTGGGTTGTTGAAAAATTATATGGTTAGCCCAGCCTGTGAGATCGACTGGTGTGGAAGTGCCAGCTTGCACAGTTACACTCGATCTGGCCACCATGCACACTACTACTAGTAGTAGTATGCATATTTCAACAGTTTTAGCTAGCTAGATCTAGTCTAGCTAGTTAAAGCGACGGCGAACTACAGTACACTGAACGCTGAACTTCCGCACCATCCAAATGGCACGCTGTGGCCTCCGTAGCTCCGTAGGTTTTCTACATCGAAATAGCTACCATAGACTCGGATGGACACCGGACTGAAGAGCTACTGAAGACACCAGAAGAATAAGTAAGTCCCTTCCAAGCAGTAGCTTCCAAGTTCTTTTCATCACTGTGCACTTTCTCTACTCTTCTATTTCGCGCATGGATGCTGTGTTGACCGAACTGTACAACGATACAACCATGCGAAGGCTATGAGTTGAACCTCCACAGCTTTCTTTTCCAGTGAAGGGTCCACCAAAAGACGACTTAATCATGAGATATTGCTCCCTTGGAGTTCACTTAACAATTGTTTCACTGGTATTAATGAAAATAGCACTCGGTGAGCTCTCGGTGAAAGGCCCATCGAGTGCGTATGCAAACAATGTCATACTCGTACAAACAACTTATTACTCAATTCCTTCCCCTTCCAAGGCAGGTTCCTTTGTGACATTCGAAAAGAAGCAAAACAAGACTTGCCGGCTCAATTGAATGTTCTGCGTACACTTCTCACTTCTCTTTTTGAAACCAAAAACCTCAACCAAAAGCCACGTCTTTCAGTCTAAGTGCCAAAGTCATTCTCCCCAACTAAAGAAACTGCGCAGCTTCCCTTCTTTTCTATGAACTTTATTTCTTGGTTCTTTTCCTGCACCAATCACATCCTGCAACACTCACCCAACCTAATCACCTCACACAAGAGACACTAAAAGATCAAAAGATCTCTTCCATCCGGTCCACAGACATTTTGGATTCACCACTGGTTCTGGGTTCTGGCTCCCCCGAATTCCAATTATCTCTACCTACTCTGACTACTGTACAGAGTACAGAGAGTAGTCTAGTACAGTACCGGTAGCGAGCAAGCTGTGGGGGAGTACCAGGTACCATACCCAAGACTAAAATGTACCGGTACCGGAATCGAATCGACTTTTTGAACCGAATCGAATCAATCGTACCGGTACTGGGAGTGGTAGCAATGCTACTCGCGGCACAAGACGCACAAACATTGTCGCCATCTTGAAGGCAGAGAACCCTACCGTAAACACTTCTCCGCTGCCCGCTCTAGCTACTGGTAGCTCTACTAGCTAGCTGGCTGCGCTAGCTAGCTAGTAGCTAACCGGACTGAACTATAGATCAACGGTCTATGGTATCGTACAAACCAGGCCCAACATTCAAGGACAACGTCGGGTAGGAGCTCAAGGAGAACCAATGCGCGACCGGCCGCTAACACTGGCAGCTGGAGGGCCTCCGGTGACTACCTGATGACGTCACGGCTTAACCCAAAAGTTGGTGAGTCGCGAGGAGTCGCGAGAAGTCGCGAATAGTCGTTTTGCACAGTCGCGCGACTCCACGCGGATGCCACAACGACTATTCGCGACTTCTCGCGACTCCACGCGACTCCTCGCGACTGCTCTTTGTTTTAGCTGGTTTAAGCTAGACAAAGTATCGCGACTCCACGCGACTCCACGCGACTCCACGCGACTGTTAACGCGACTGTGCGCATCTGCACGCGACTGAGCAGTCGCGCGACTGCATGCGACTTTAATGTGGAAGCAGGCCAGTCGTGTTATTTGGCATCGGATCGCCAAAAGTCCACACACCGGAGGCCCTCCTGGCACCAGTGCGGTGAACGAATGCTGTTGGCTTCCTCAAGTGCTAGCTAGTACGCACGGTAGACATGTATGTGTGTGTGTGTGTGTGTGTGTGTACATGTATGTATGGAGGTTGTCTCTCTAGCTCTTTTAGGCAACCGGTACCAGTACTAGTACTGCACAGTAGATCTACCAAATGCGCTATCATAGCATAGTACGGTTTCTTCTGCTGTGGAACCATGACTGAATGTCCACCGTTTGTGCTAAAGAACCCCTACCCCTACCATCCCTCCTTCACAAGCTGCAAACAACCTTTACGACACAACGCAGCCTGAAGGAATTGGACTGATTCTTAAAAAAAACACATTCTTCTACAAAAGACAGCTCAGTGGTTGGTGCTCCCGACTCCCGACTCCCGATCGCTCCTACAACCAAAGGACTGTGACGAGAGACCACCTTTGAGGCAGGGCTGTGACCACTGAGAACGACATGCTTTTATCAAAAGAACTTGCAAGTGTATGATGAGGCTGGTTTGTGGCCAGCAATAGGAGCCGGACTGAAAGAGACCACCTTTTTTGGAAGGACTGGGACTGAGAGCGACCACTGAGCGATATGGCTGTGCGCAGGGAGGAGCTGAGCTGCACTTGACACCTTGATTAGTCTAGGAGGACTGAGCAACATTGCTAAAGAAAGTTGTATGTTAGCTAGCTTGCTTCCTCCTCCAGGTAAGATCTAATACAATGACTGCATCGGGTGAGGAGGACTGAGAGGAATAAGAGGACCCGTTCTGGACCGTCCGACGTTTTTCGCTCAGGCTTTAAAACTCGACACGACTGACCCCAGTACAATTAAGGGCTTGTTTTTTAAGGGCTTGTTTAGGGGCTTGTTGAAGCTTTAGGGGTTTGTTTTAAGGGCTTGTTTATTTAGAGGCTTGTTTGCTCCTGATAATGGCTTGTTCTATGGAGTTTACACGAAGGCTTAAGGGTTTGTTGTGAGAACTTAAGGGCTTGTTTTTAAGGGTTTGTTTTTTAAGGGCTTGTTTAAGGGCTTGTTTAAGATTTAAGGGCTTGTTTAAGGGCTTGTTTCCAGTCGTGGCAATTTGAAGTTTTTTAAATCCTGAGTGAAAAACGTTGGACGGTCCTGGAGAACTCCAAGCGGTACGTTATTATGGCTCAAGAGCTGGCTCAAGGCTCAAGCTAGCTCGCTTCACTAACCTTTACACACACTACTCAATACGCAAGGCTCTTGAGCGACCGTCCACAAGCCACAAGCCCACAAAAATTTCATGAAAACACACAGCAGTCTACTAGCTAGTTTTGCTAGTACCGGTTCGGTTCTCCCCCAAGCTCCCGCACGTTTCGTCTCCACTCAAACACACTTACTTTTTAAAAATAAGGGGGGGATTAGAGTAGGGAAATTATCTACGGAAGCCAGCCAGGGCCAGGCTTAAGCAAAGAACAGTCGGAATTCAGGACTAGGTTCTGTGGGATCAGGGGCAAGAAAGTGAGGACCAGTACGGGGGCCAAATGGTTTGGCTTTGCGAGATCCACGGAGACATGGACATAAATGGTAGCTTTCACAAGGGCAATTGAGATACGGGTCTGCATGAAAAACATCATTTGAGAGTAGGAAAACTGAGTTTTGGAGGCAGTAGCAGAAGCAAGCCGTTGTAAAAGAATCTTGGCTTGGGGGGAAGCATGCCATCCACAAAAAACAAAGGGATGGAAGGAAGCCGATTGAGTCGCACGCTGCTTTATATTTGGAAATTTTGTCGCGTTCTTGTTTGGTTAACACTTTGACGGGATCTTTGTTTCGGTAAGAGGCACAGTCCAAATCATGACACGTACGTCAATAATAGCGTATACCACGTTCGAACAAGCGCGAATGGAAAGATCACCACGTAAGAGCTCGGGGGCTGGAGGGATTGAGAGGGGGGAGAGGGAGGTAAGGTGGAAATTGGGTGCCGGCAGGGATGTAGGGCGGGAACAGATTGAAGGGGTGGTTCTGATTTGACGCTAGAGGAACCAAAGATTCACACGCAATAGAACCAGTTCATGCGGATTTCATTATGGCGACGGATGATTAAGCCGCCATGTTTGCAATCCAAAGCATGTGGAACGCTGAAGGGACCAGTACAGCCATCACAGAGAGCTGGAAGAGCTGGGGGGACCGAACCGGAAAAAAAGAGCATCGCGCCATTCTTGAGCAGGGAGGTGAGTGCATTTGGCAATATCGGGCATGACCGCAAGCCATGGGCCAGTGCAACGACTGCGATTGAGGCGTGACTGCTCAGCCGGAGTGAGAGTGGCTTGTCCTGTCCACGAAGACAGAGGACCGATTAGTCATGTTTACTATAGAAAATACAGTACTATACTACCCCTGTACCGTGTGGTACAGATCCTACACGGCTACGACACACATACCACACGCTCCGTATGTAGCGTGTGGTAGGCGATTCTACACGCCTACCAAAGGCTACATACGGAGCGTGTGGTACAAAGCCTACACGAAAACGACTGACGTCAGTCGAATCCAATGAGTAACACGACTGACGTCAGTCGAATCCAATGAGTCAAATCGCGCGCGCGATTCGATTTGAATCAAGGCAAGGCAGAACACCTATTTTTAAGATATCGCATATTTTCTTCTCACCCTTGTTTTAAGATACTTCGAAAGGGTACTTCCGTACCTACATGTATTTGTACATAATCCCCTCTGGAGCCCATTTGACTGGTGACTTTTACGGGTACCACAACTCAAAACATGTGCAACTAGATGCTCTTGCCCAGACTAGCTTAACCCTCCTCCTTCTCCCCTCTGGAGCCCCTTCAACTAATCACTTTTACGGGTACCACAACTCAAAACATGTGCAACTAGATGCTCTTGCCCAGACTAGCTTTAACCCTCCTCCTTCTCCCCTCTGGAGCCCTTCAACAATCACTTTTACGGGTACCACAACTCACAAACATGTGCAACTAGATCTCTTGCAGACTAGCTTAACCCTCCTCCTTCTCCCTCTGGAGCCCCTTCAACTAATCACTTGCACGCTACAGAGGTAGTATAGTACTGTATTTGCTATAGTAAACATGACTAATCGGTCCGACAGCTTCGTGGAAGGGTACCCGTAAAAGTGATTAGTTGAAGGGGCTCCAGAGGGGAGAAGGATGAGGGTTAAGCTAGTCTGGACAAAGGCATCTAGTTGCACATGTTTTGAGTTGCGGTACCCGTAAAAGTCACCAGTCAAATGCGCTCCAGAGGGGATTATGTAGATACGGTACGTACCCTTTCAAAGTATCTTAAAACAAGGGTTGGAATGAAACGTGCGTTATCTTAAAAATGGGTGTGCCGCATCGACTGACGTCGGGCGCAGTGCGCGCACCTCTACGTGCAAACGTGTAGAGAGCTACATACGTAGTGCACGTAGGCTTTCTACACGGCTGTAGAAAGCCTACGTGCAATAGGTATGTAGTGTGCACGTAGGCTTTCTACACGGCTGTAGGATTTGTACTTGCACGCTACAGAGGTAGTATAGTACTGTATTTGCTATAGTAAACATGACTAATCGGTCCGACAGCTTCGTGGAAGGGTACCCGTAAAAGTGATTAGTTGAAGGGGCTCCAGAGGGGAGAAGGAGGAGCGTTAAGCTAGTCTGGGCAAGAGCATCTAGTTGCACATGTTTTGAGTTGTGGTACCCGTAAAAGTCACCAGTCAAATGCACTCCAGAGGGGATTATGTATGTTCAAGTAGGTACGGTATGTACCCTTTCGAAATAGCTTAAAACAAGGGTTGGAGGCAAAATTGCGTTATCTTAAAATTGGGTGTGTCGCTAAGCTGTGCGCGCCAGTCGCACGGCACTTCTACGGCACATCCAACTGCACGCTACGTATGTACCGTGCTGTAGCCGTGCGCTAGTCGTGTAGGATTTGTACCGCACGCTACAGAGGTAGTATAGTACTGTATTTGCTATAGTAAACATGACTAATAGGTGGTGAGCCCAGGGTCTCGAAAGCCGCTTGGTAGGCATCGTGATGAAAAATTAATTTTTAAAAAATCCAGATAGCTCACATTCCGCAAGCGAGAAAATCCTGTACTTGCTTCGTCAACCCGGTAATAGCTTCGAAAAGAAGCTACTCCTGTACGCTCACTCGCTTCATCATTGCTTTGTTCCGGAGGGTCTTTGGTAGTGTCCGCTGCCCTTAGCTAAGATATTTGTTTTAATGGAAGTCATCTCACCACCACTAATTATTCATGATCTAGGTAGCAAGCAAGGTAGCTGCTACTGTAGCTGGAGCCACCAGATATCTTTTCTCCAGCCCACAGTTTTCCAGGTGTTCAAATAAACATTAGATTTTGTGAAGCTCCTCCTAAGGAATCCACAACTTCTGTTGCTCCTGGAAGCAAGCAACATACAATTTAAAATACATTTGCGTGGTGGTGTTCAAGGATCTCCTCCCCCCTACCCAGCCTCTTCACGAGCTGATTTTGTGTACTAGCTAGTTCCACTCCACATCCTAGCTAGTAATACTGGTAGTACATCTGCAAGTGCAGGGATGATGGCTTCAACCAACTCTAGCATTCGTCGTGGGCCCCATGGTTCGGCTGTACCGGTATCAGAGCTGCACAGCGGAAAGTGGACCATGGAAGAAAAAAACTATGCAGATACATTGGTCAAAGAGTTCCAAGCAGGAACACTCTCTATCAAGGAAGGAGTCAGCCTTCGTCGCTTCCTTTCACAACCGTTGAACTGTTCTTGCAAGTGTCTCAAGAAGAAGTCAAGAGTCGGAAAGAAAGTCTTCAAGAACTAGAGCATCAGTACAAGGAGAGCCTGAAGGTTCTCAAGATGGTGGAAGAATCCAGACAGGTTCCTTCGGGTACAATGACAGGTCTTCTTGGGTCCGACAAGGCTTCTACTGCTTATCCTCACCGTGTCAATCATACCTACCATGCTTCTTTCCGGACTCCACCACCAGCTTTGCCTGAGCTCGATCTGACGTGGGGAAGCAACCTTTTTCCAGAACCACCCCTCGCGCTACGCCATCAGCATACCATCATCACGTCTGGTCACGACCCTGATGAAATCTCCGCTCGAAGAATGAGATTGGCTCACTTGAAAGCGCAAGTCTTGTTGGGCACTAGCTAGTGCTCGAACTCCCGTTGATGCTGACCGGACTCAATGGCCACGCTTTCAGTTGCAGGCCTTCCAGAGTGTCGAGGCCAACACAGGAAGCATCCCCGTGACTGCTGCAGCAGTGAATGGTTCTCTGGTTGCGGGACGGAACCCTTGGGCCCTAGCGCACATTGGCAACAGCTCCGCGACGACTCCGATTTCAAACGGGCCAACCGTTGTCATGTCCCCCGCCATACCGATACCGGTACCGGGTCCGTCACCAGACTTGTTCGCGGGGCTTATTTGGGCGCCGCAAGTCGTCAGCATAGCGCAATGATCCACGAGATGCAGGGCAAGGCTGCGATCCTCCCTGTCACTCTGGCAACTTTACACCCCACGGCATCTGGTGGTTCCACATCTTGTCCCGTTCCAAAGATGAAGCCTCCACAAAAAGCAGAGCAGAATGCTTTGATCATTGAAGCGTTGAGGAGTCGTGAAGCCACTGGTAGAGGTGCCGACAACGGCAGCAAACGAAAATGGCCGTGCAGCAGCTTGGTCGATGGGCTCCGGGACAGCAGACCAACCGCGCCGTTCCAGAAATATTCGGGCTTACGTGACTATTAGAATTCACACCTAGCAGCATAAGGACACATGTCGTATAAGATGCACATGTTATTCGTTTTCTAGTTTGCTAGGCGAATCAGAGGACCGCACTAGCTAGTTGAAATTCGCCCCTCGACCGACAGGAATAGTCACTCTCTTACGTTCTGGCATGGTGATTCCTATGTCCTTGGATGCGGCAGCCGAGGGGCTCAGCATTTTGAGATCAGCCTTCATCTTCCGCAATTCATTCTCAACCTCCGACGACTGCTCTAAGAGACGAAATTCCGATTCCATGGACATGTCTGGGATGAGAGTTAGGTCGGTGGACGCTTCTGCAGCAGCTTCCAAAGCTTCGACCTTTTCCTCCATACGCGTGAAAGCGCTCATCGAATTCTTGCCTCCTCCGAGACCACTAAGCATGTCATTGACCTGCTGCATGCTCTTTGCAGTTCTAGCGCGCGCAATCAATTGCTCTTTCTTGCTCGTGGCCTCTTTGATCTTGTTCTCCAAACTCATCATTGCATCGTACATCTTATCGCTGGCTAGACGTTGAGTCTCCAACTGATTTTCAAGTGCCATGGACTTGTCTACAAACGCTTGGCGGCGGCCGAGCGCCTCACGAGCCAATCCCTCGTTGCCCTTGCGCAAGGCTAAGTTGGCTCGCACGTACCAAGCTTCTCCATCAGCATCGGCTTGATCCTTTTGGCGTTGCAAACGTCGTTGCCTGGCAGTGGTTTCGGCATATGTCTGACGAATCTTGACGAGATCAGTCTGCGAAGATCGAACAGGCACCAGCAGTAAGAATACTGCAGAGGATACGCAAACAGCCAGCTGGGGTGCTTAACTGGGGAGGCGCAGCAACTTACCTGCATGTCATCAACAGCCTGGACAATAACTTTCTCAGGGTCCTCCAAGCCTGAGACAATCTTGTTCACATTGGCATTGAAGACTCTCACAAACCGATCAAAGAGATTGCCTTGCATGGCCAAACTGGTATGAGCTGCCCTGGTGCGTGGTCCGGCAGTAACACTGTTGATGCCGGGAACGTACGTTGTTTTGGCTGCTATTGGGCCGCTGACAGGTACGAAGCCTTGAACGACAGCACCGTGACAGATAAAGGAAAGGACGATTGGGGACAGCGAAGAAGTAACAGAGAGCTTCATGGTGGAACTTCTTTGAAACTTCTTTGAAACTTTTTAAAATGTTGTTTTGCTTGCAATTTTATTTTGAGGAATTCTTGAAATATGAGAACAACGAAGCTGTTGCTTTCTTTGCAGAGGCATATGAATGCTCTCATTTTACGACTGATTGGATTGTTCGCCAGGAATCGATTGCCACGAAGCGATTGGTTTTGTGATCTTTTGTTCCCTACATAGACTAGTCTAGCTAACTAGCTAGCTAGTTGCTCGATCTGGGCCACAAGATAAGAGCGAAAAACGCCACGCGGCAGCCAAATTGGTAAGGTACTTGCAGTATCGTGGGAGTAAAAAACATCCCACTGTCGCCCCGGTAACAATGTGCGACCCAAAGCTCTCTCGGTACGTGTACCTACGGTAGCTAGACTACTGTATTCAGTGGTAGCCAAAGTCAGAGCTTTACGCACTCCCGTTGACTGGATGATGCCACGGTGTTTTGGATGTCGCTCAGCACCCACACAACCAGTACCAGTACCTACCCTCACCGCGTCATCACGCGTGCTCTCGTTGAAGCACAAGGTACCAGGTACCGATTTACTCATATGAAGCAGCTGCGCTGGATTCTAACCTCACTTCACTACATGTATGATGCCAACACAGAAATGCCGTACCGGTAGTTGTCGGTGCTGAGTGCTCCAAGGTCCAGGACAGCAGTACGATGTACCGGTATTTATAACGAGGAGGTTAACGTTGACATCATTGACGAGTCTCTCTTGGAAAGCATTGCCCCCGTGGAATTTGCGTTCGATTCTCTCAAGGATGGTACATGTAGCTGGAACATGTTGGGTTCCATGTCTGATTTCGATGTGCCCTGTGTCGACGTCTAGCTACTAAACTGTGTAGTGCCTGAACCGGTACCAGATTGGAGAGCGAAGGGTAAAAGCGCTGGAACACGGTCCACAAGTACATAAATCATTACATTCAACTTCCATGAAGTTTCTTTGCCAGTTATCCATGCCTCTACCACTAGCCACCATGTACAGTCGTACGATGTACGAGCCTTTCCATCAGCACTCACAGTATGCACTGCTTATTCTTTGCAGCAATGCATGAAGAATGAAGCTGTGCTATTTAAAAATGAAAAGCCAATAATGCGTTAAGTCTTTTTTCTAGCTAGGCTTGTCCAAAACCGACAACAGACAACAGACCACAGACATTCGACCCACCACAACAGCAACCTGTAGTCTACTCAGTAGTCTATATCCGGATTTGTTGCAATGGGAATGTTGGTCTCTGCGATTGATGTGCTGGTGGGATGTTTCTTTGCAGCGTGGCTCTCTCTGATTGTGTACTTTGCAGATGGCGACATCAATAGACCTTTAAAGCTCGAGATCCATCCTCAGCATCTGGGCCCAATTTCCCGGCCCAGTAGTAGCGCTAGTGCTAGTGCTAGTGCTAGTGCTAGTAGTAGTACTAGTGGTCCCTTGACAGTGCTGGAGATCAGCGAGTACTTGTCTGGTTGGATTTCTGATCTTCACGCTCACTTGGCGTTGTCTAAAAAGGCGAAAGCAGAAGGGATTTGGGAGGCTTTCCACAATTTCACCGCGCACACGCTCTACCCGTGGGATCAAAAGTACCTGCAGCGAATGCCGCCTAGAAGACACGACGGATCCATATTCCTCAGCCTAGCTTCCTACAGAGACGAAAACTGCCTCGCCACCATGTCACAAGCCTACCAAAAGGCAAAATATGCGGACAAACTGTTCGTCGGACTCATACAACAAAGATGCTACAAAGACTGCAGAACGGGAATCATGGAGGATGGAAAATCTAGACCACAGCCGGAACCAGATCCGGATTGTCACAAAGACTTTTGTGCTTCCACCATTGGAAAGCCTCACTGTCAAGCAGGAAGAATAAGAGCATTGCATATACAAGAACCGGATTCTTTGGGACCTTACATGGCCAGATACTTTGCATCCAAACTATGGAGTGGAGAAGAGTGGTTCATGCAAATTGATAGCCACATGACATTTGCTCAGGATTGGGACCACATATCCATTGATGGACTACAAAAAGCACCATCACAAAAACCGGTAAGACACCAAGCAAACCCTTCTATTATTTACAGTATCGGTACATTGCCACTCGGACTGACTACTAATAGTCTGTATTGACACCTACCGTACCTGCATCAGGTTCTCAGCCACTATCCTCCCCCCCATCTGCAAGATCTCAAGCAATTTGAAACAAAGCCCTCTTCCAGAATATGTGGACCCATATTCACTTCGGAAACTATTCGTCTAGAAGGCAGTCTGGTGAGCTTCTTTTGTTATACATGTACATGTAGTGTGCAAGCACACTCAATCATGACATTGCTGTGCTCACTCACAAGCAACTCCTGGCACTTTCTTATTTCTTTCATTCATTTATTTATTCCTCTTATCGAGCAGGTCTACGACCATGAAAAATTGTCAACCCCACGTTTCTCACCGTTTACTGGAGCGGGCTACTTTGTGGCGCATTCATCATTCCTAAAAGAAGTACCTTTTGATCCATTCTTGCCATGGATCTTCATGGGAGAAGAAATCATCATGAGCAGTAGACTATGGACGTCAGGATATGACATGTTCTCACCCGCACAAGCCGTTGTTGGACATATTTACTTTAGACGGCATCAGGTAAGGAAAGAAAAGTTCCAATCTATCGTCCTTGCTACCGCAATTCTAATTGAACATCTAAAACCAATGGTGCTGGTACCGGTATCACTTACTTCATCAGCCCAAGTTCTGGGAGTCGGTACATCGGGCGTTCACCCCAGGTGTTCACAATCCACTCGAGGTACGTACGATAGGCTATAAATGCTTTGCCGGTAGTGTATCCCATGATGAATCCATGCATGCCTGCTTCGCCTCTGACAGGTTTGATTTCGTTCGCCGGTTGCTTCTGCTTCTGCTTCTGTAGGAGCTCATATTGGATCGGATCAAGTGCCAGCTCGGGTTTCCGGAGGCATCGCGAGACATGATTCCCAAGTCCCTGTTGACTGCCGTCCATCACTACACCATGGGCAAAGTGCGACCGCTACATGATTACATGAAGATGATCGGCATGAATGCCGCAACCAAAGAAGTAACCCCCATGAAATGGTGTGAACAAGGTCAGCCCCCGCCTGGGTTTGAACAGTATGCTTCTCTCTACAGCAGCCAACAACAGCAACAATAAGCACAAACCATAGCAATGCCCGAGCTAGCTATCTGATAGCTAGAGACCGGGCAGACGGCTACCGGTATAGTACAACGGCCTCCACGCACGATGCATGGTGAAACGTTGGACATTTTGAGCAACCTATGGTTATGTTTTACTGTGCCAGTGTTGGTCTTCACTAATACAGCTAGCCATCGGTGGCTGGATGCAAGCCCCGCTATCCCAACTCGCTCTTGCCAGCCACGGCACACCCACCTCGGATATCAGGGCAGCACATTCCCATTCGGCAGGTCTTGGCGTCTTGGCAGCAAAACATACTTCTGGAGATGTATGTATGTAGACTTGATGGTTACCACCCTGGCGGCCTCTTTAGTTGCAAAAGTCCTTGTTGAGCCTCTGTCTGATGCGTTAGTTCTTCTTGTTGCTGCTTGGCTTTCCTCTTTTGTGCTCTGATAGCCGTCTTGGTCTTGGCGCTGGACTTGTACTTGTCCCCTGTGCACGGGACGGATTCCATGCCGTGAGCTTGACTGCGAGCTTGTTGGTTTGGTTTGGTTACAATCCTAGTCAATTCAAACAAGTGACTTACCTAAACAATCCCTGAACATGGAACCCACTTCCGAAGGCAAAGCAAGATAAGGAGGAAAGCAAGTAAGCAAGTAAGTAGTGGACATGGGTGAGGACGTCGTCAAGAGCAAGAAAGAGTTTGCAGCAGCAAACAAAACAAAAAAACTGATCTTCCTCTGTGGGGTACCTTTCTCTCTGGAAGTTCTTTCTCCGACATCAACCCATCGGCCCTTTTCGAACTTGACAAAGGCCGCTCTAGGGCTATTCTCTCTGACAATGTCAAGGACCTGAGATACAATTAGAGATTTGCCTAGTTTGTCAGGAGCGTCCAGATATTGCTGCAGGTAGCTTTGCACCAAGATGCGCAGCTGACGGTTTCCTGAACTATCACTGGAAGCTCCTCTTCCCAGAATGACAGTGTGTGCATTTGGTTGAAAGTCAACTGGCAGGACTTTCTTGGCTTTCTTGCTGCCAAAAGTATTCAGAGCAACGCAAGCTAAGCTTATCTTTCCGCTGGTGGTTTCTGCCCTCAGATCATCTTCTAATTGTTGTCCGGTGTTGTTGGTCTGGTTGGTATACGCTTGGTGGGCTACGCGTTTGGTCGAATTGGTGTTATCCATTGTCGCAGAGAGAAAGTACATCCCTTCTTGCACCTTGCCTTGCCTTGCCTTGCACTGAATTAAGAGCTGAAGACGAGAGATCAGAGGAGGCGAAGCACGCAGCAGACAAAATCAAATTGTGATAATATCTACTGTGATATTGTGGCTGTGGCAACCTCCGGGCTGCTGTACTGTCTGACTGTCTGTCTCACTGTTTCAAGTTTCAAGCTTGGTCTGCAAGCTCCTGGCTATTGTTTCAACTTCTCAATAAGTTTCAAGTGTCTGTACGGTACCTTTGCACCTTTACTCCTTTATCTGCTGTGACGTTCAAGTTGTGTCCAGCTGCGGTGACCAGCAATCTGGCTATCTTGGTGATGTCAATTGCAACAGTCTGCCACAGCCATTGCTCTAGCTAGCTCCTCTGGAGTTAGGAGTCATAGGAGGCTGACAATGTATCGTGTGTAAGTGTGTAATACCGCAGAGAAACAGCCGACCCAGCTATCTAGCCAACCTGTTAATGCAGAGTTGAAGGGATTCTACTTGGAGTGAATTAGAAACTCAGGTACATGTGAAAGGGGCAGCACTGAACACCAAGCCCTTAGCTGTGCTGGAATCATTCACTTTGTCATGCTTCTCCATGCCGTCCTCAGTACTCTAGCTACTACTCTACTAGCTAGTAGTAGCTAGCTAGCTGGGGTATCAGGTTGAGTCGAGTCGAGTCTACTCGTCTACTCAGGTACAACGGGAAACCGGAAGATACCTAGATTTTCCGTAGGCGGCTGGTCCTTATGCTTGTGCTTGCTAGCTAGCCGGTTTTTGGTTCTGCATTTTGCTGCTGTACACTGTAGTTATCTTCGCTTCAGGTTCTCATCGATGCTCACACCACACACCACACACCACGCTGCAAAACTGTCCACACGAGTAAACTTATGGCTCTGTTCTTCGGAATTGCACCTTTCTTTTTGGTTTTACCACCCGTAAGTGTGAAACCACCAATTGGGAAAGCTCCAATTATGGGCTCTGCTGTCGGCGGTCGGCGGTACTGATACAGTGTGAAACGGGATCGGAGATTTCGGTTCGCTGACAGTCCCGCTTCTCCAGACACACTTTCAGGTCAACAACCGGTTGTTGGCACATAATGAATGCATATGCTGCTGCTTGCCGTCCAAAGTCGAATGTTCAAGGTTCACGGAAACGTGAAGGTTGACACCAGTAGCTAGCTAGCTAAAACGGTTTTGAGTTTGTTGGACTAACTCGCAGTACAAACTTTTGTCCAGCCCTTCAAAGCTTCAAATAATACATGAAATGGATCGGCAGGCCAGACTACGTAGCGAGCCCTGTCCCTGGACTTGACTTGGCTCGAGCTCGAGCTGTCAGCTGGCTGGCATCAAGCTATTGGAGCTCGGGCTTGGCAGTGCCCTGTCGATGGGAGCCCTGATCCGAAGGTTTTGACGAGCTCTGACTGCCCATGGAGGACAAATTGAAATCCCGCTCGTTTTCTACTAGCCAGCAAACTGCACGTTCACTTGCAGGCAGGAAAGCCTTCCAGGTGTCAGCTCATGCTCAGGTGGTCAGCCAAACAATCCTACAATTGATCTCCGTTCTGCCGTGTGGTCACTGATACTACTAACAAGCTAGGTGCCTCTCAGATAACAACCACAGCCGCAACAACAGTAATCAATGTTGGTGACCAAGCACAACTACATGTACCATACCTGCACAGTACGGTTTGTGCCTGTCCCTAGAAATCCCAAAAAGTGAACCGTAAAAAGTCTGAATTCCCACGAGCGGGCAGATCGTAACAAAGTTTTTTTGGCGTGCTGTCTTGAGGCAAGACGCCAGTAGAGATGGAAGAAATGGTGCTGGTGCTGTGCGTAAGCTCCGATGTTAATAAAAGGAAGACTGTCAATTCGCCTTTTGAGTACAGTACGGTACCAGTATGGCATGGACGGACTGAGTGATCAGGATCGTTACCGTGATTGTGCCTTTTCTTGAAGCGGGTCGAGTGAAGGCGCATCGAATCCTACGTGAGCACAAGACTGATTCGATTCAAGAAGCAAACCACAAACGAGCAAGAGTCCATACAAGACATGTTGCTGTCGATTGAGAAGGCATTACACCATCATACTAGGCATCTAACCTATCTGACCGTCCAATACATCCAAATTGGGATCACAACATGGTCTGTGTCTGTTCAAACTGGCTGCATGGTTAGCGGATCACGAACTAGAACAATACTGTAGCTGGAAAAAGGTTCTTGTACCCTTCAGAGCACATTGGTGACAATCGCCTTCGTCCAGTCAGTCGAAACCATTGAACAATAGTAGAAAGCCCAGGATGCGTGATACTCAAAGAAGAGAATCGGCAGCACAAAGCAATGCTCTATTAAATTAATCGTTGCCACTCGGATTCCCATTGTTGCCCCGTGAAAATGCATTTCTTTTACCCGTATTGCACACTTCGAGCGATCGTACTGTACAAACGGAATCATTATCAGACCTAGCACTGAGACGAGTGAGACCCATGGGCAGCGCCGCCAGAACTCCATTCTTGCTCCTTTGCCCTCCTTCTCGCTACTTTGCTCTTGGAACTTGACTTGTAGTAGTTATGCAAGGCATCTCTGAAAGAAGCGCCAACCTGACGATATTTGAAGAAACAGCTAGAGACGTGAGATTGCTGTTTCGAGGAGGTACACAGTGTAGTGGTGTCACGCCGCAAGCAAACTAAAACAATGGACGTGGTCCAACCTACCTTCTCCCGAGCAGCTCGTTCACCAGCATTCCACCACCTGCCATTTTCATACTTCACAAAAGCTCCCATTGGAGACGATTCTCGAACAATGTTCATAACTTTGGTGACAATCTGTGCAGTACACGGTACCACGAAGGTTAGGTACGCCATCGAATTTTCTGAACATGCAGTAAGCAACAGCGATGACAGTGTACTTACAAAGGTCTTTTCCAATTTCCCCGGGGCTTCCAAGTACTCCTGCAGATGATTTTGTACGATCGCTTTGAATCGCTTGTTTCCAATGCTTTCTGTGCAACGTCCCCTGCCAAGGATCACCGTGTATTCGGACGGGTGAAAGTCAACAGGAAGCAGAACCTTTGCCTTCTTGCTGCCAAACATTCCCTTAACCAAATGCTGTCCGGGCAGGCCCTCAAGAGGTCCGTCTGGTACTGGCACTGGACCTCTTGGATTGTTTGCAACAACGCTGTTTGCCTTTGCCATGATGGCAGAAGAGTCGTACGCAGATGGTTTGGTGGTTCCCATCGTCAGCATTCCTAGTGGATACTGAGAGGAGCTCTGGTAGGGGGTCGCCTTCCTCGGGCGTTCGAAATCGCCGCCGCCAAGGAGCTGGCTCAGTGCAGCAGCATTAGTTGTAGGCGGGGCCAATGGCCCACCAAGCATGGTGTTGCTGTACAATTCATTGCTCGCAGGTGCTGGTGCTCCGCCAAATGATGAGTCTGGCGCAAACGGACGAGGTTGCAAATCGGACGAAGAGCTAACCCAGGACGAAAGACTGCGGAAAGGACCACCCGTGGTTGAACCAGAACGTACCGGCAAAAGCCCTCCTTGCATGCTTACAGCGTCGGGTTGCTGGAGAAGCTGGTGGTGCGGATCAGCTTGAAAGTTCCTCGAAGGGAAACCCAGTCGATCTAGAGGTGGATAGTTGTCATACCGGTATCCTCCATCATGCCGACGAAGAGGTGCAAAGTCATTGCCGTCCGCGCCAAGGCCATCATTACCAGTACCATTATCGGTAGTTTCGCCGCTACGAGAGTTGAAGTTATTCATTTCTTGAAGGATGGCGTAGAGATTCATCAGATGATGGAAACACGTTTGTACCTGGTACCAGTAGTTCTTCTAGTTGGTTCTACCTTGCTGTAGGTTGACTTTCTTGCGTTTATGGTTTTTGACCAAAGGACGATTGGTTGTCTTCGGTGAAATCTTGGTTGAACTGATATTGTGAGAGGAGGATTCGATTCGATTTGTCTTTTGATGCCCTTGTACATGTACTGTACTGTATGTACGGTAGCGAGCTACTCGGCGGTTTGGAAAATATTGGAAAGGCAGATCGATAAGGTACGGTACACGGTACTGCTCTAGGCAACCCCACGCCCCACGCAAGTTGAAGGCTGGACGGCTGGACACCGTCTACTTGAAATTTTGCATTAACCCAACCAAGAAGCCGCTCGCCATCAAACAAGTAAGTTACAGCTGGCCAGACACAGAACTTAGAAGCCCCTTGTTTCTTTTTCACGAGGTGACCTTTTTCAAGACAATGTTCGTGTTCAAAGTACTTATACAATACATGACATGGCCGATGGCGGGGTACCGTAGTAGACTACTAATAGTACACTAGCTAGTACAATGTACTGGCTGGCTAGAGCGCTGCCAACTACCTAGCCACTATCTAGCTAGCTATTAATAGGCAGTCGGGGCTCACCATTCTGTACTAAAAACTAAAACCACTTCGTACATGTAGACAGTAGCTATCGTCAGACATGCACTACTAGTACGTAAAGAAAGGGGATAGGGGATGGCAGCTTTTCTCGCAATAATAATACTAGCTAGAGTAATTTACCTCGCCCTACCATGGTATCATAGACCTAGCAGCTAGCAGCTGACCTAGCTAGACCCGGCGGTACCGGTATGTTCCGTAGTTTTCCCTCTAACGAAGGTGTTTCAAAGGATCAGTAAGGAAGCAGGTCCACGGAGCATCGACCTTGAAGGAGTACAGCCAAGATCGCTCAGAACCCCGACTCACTATCATGTTCGGTACCGTTTTACTTAAAGGGTTGGATCAAGGTGACAACAAAGTGCATGATGTTCCTATTTCACCCTGATACCGCTTTGCTCGTCCTTTAAATATTGCTTTGAATTTAGCAACTTTGTAAAACCTTGCGGTGTGAATCTTTAATTCGGAGCACTCCAACTTGTGAAGAAACGGGAACAATGATAACAGGAGCGGTCCCAGCAAAGAACTTTAAAAACTGTCCGTCTCACAAACATTTAACACCTGTATCTTTCCATCTGTGACTGACGATCAGTTATCGGACTCAATTACATTAATTTGGCAACCCTCAACCCTCAAACCTGCTTTGCACGCGAGAAACTGCCTCCATAGTTCACGACTTACTGAGTGCTGAGTATCTTCCGAATGGAGTAGTCGCGCGAGGTATTAATAGGGCCTACTGGCCACCTGCCCTCTCGTACCGACGTACTAGTACCGGTAGGTTATGGTACACCGTAGGGATGGTGAAACCATGACGGGAGCGACACCATCGCAGACACAAGTTGCCAAAAGGTACGAGCTTCCTTCACTTTGTTCTTGAATGGACTGCCGCAACTGGGAGAGGCCGGGCAGCAACCATAAAGTGATGCGGTAGTGCAAACTGCAGGCTGTTTGCTAGCTAATGAGTAGCAACCGAGCGAAGGCTCTTTGACCCACGAACAACCAAGTTGTGTTGTCTAGTTCTTTTCTTAGTGGTGGCATTTTATCTTGCGCACCGAGCCGACATTCACTCCTTGTTGCCATGATGGCTGATTCGATTCGATTCTTGACGATTAGCTGGCTACATGTAGTTTGAAGAATGGGCTGTAGATGAACAGAATTCGTTGGATTTGGCTCCTGCGCGATCAAACCTGGCAAAACGAGACAGAGTATGATGGCCTCCTAACCCTAACTTCCAAAGGACAAAGATGGCGACTTGAACATCGCCCAACGCCTTGGCCATCCTCAACTGTTCAGTCCCTTGTTATGCCGATGTGATCCTCGTGCCGCATAAAATAATACGAATTGCTGCTCACTTTTTCGTTGACAATGAGAAGTCCTCGAAGGAAATGCGAACGATGGATCCTTCCTCTCCTGGCTCCTGTTTGTTGGAACTGTTGGCTTGGTTGAGGAACTAATCCGAACGTGTAGCATAGGTAGCAATGATCAGAGCCATCTGATATGCTTCACAATTTCAACCGACGCAAAGTAAAACACAACTAATCTAAATTTCTAGCTCCTTGCTAGCTACTAGTAGAACAACTACTGTATGGTCATATCTGAGTAAGCTGCCAAGATGACAATTCTTCGACGAACTCACAATGATCACGTCCCATTGGCTCCAGCTTGTGAAGACGCTGGCATAGAAAGTGACGCGTCCAGCAGCAAGGTGCATTCGGCTGTTCCTCCTCCTCCAAGACGCCTGAAAAAGCGCAGATGGTCTTTCAGCACTGCGAGAGAAGAGATGGAGGATTGGTTGCTGGTGGCGGCCTGTGTTGCCTTGGTCTTGGTCTGTTTGTTGTGGTTTCTCGGAAAAGTGCTGGCTGTTCTCTCGTGGTTATTCTTGCCTCTTTTGGATTCCATCGTGACTTTTGTCGTGGAACACAGTGGTCGGCATCACCAGCATCAGCATGAGCATCTGCATTCCCAGGGTGCAGAAGCCTTGAAAGAGACACTCCCTCTGAACTCAGCTTATGCCATCCCCCATGCCCATCCTGCCGTGGGAGACAGAAGCCTTGAATATGCCATTTTGAGACAGGAAATTGACTCCTTATTCCCTGAAGATCACAAACGATCGCTTCTAGCCGTTCAGGAACTTCAGGTACACAAGCACTTACAAGTGGCTCCTACCATTCCAGTCAACAAGAACCAGCACAACAGCGATCAGCTTCCAAAACCTCTCTACGATATCTACAACTGCCCACCTCAACCTCCCAAAGGTTATCCCTTTCAGTGGAAACTCACAGACTTGGTCGAAAACTGGAACCCCGAAGACACGCAGGTCCCTCAAATGATATACAACGGACTCTGTGTCTTTGACTACCAAAAAGACTTGGACACGGCAATGACGTATCGAAATGCAGAACTACCCTTTGTCGTTGTCGATGATCCGCGCATTGATGCAGCCGCGGAACGATGGAACATTCCTGGATACATGGACCGAATGTTGGGAGACGTCCGTCATCGGACCACCATGTCCGAGACAAACCACTTCTTGTACGCCATACCACCGCCTCCAGGTGGAAGAGCACAAATGAGAGGAGGAAGGAAACATCGACGCACTGCACCGCCTGGTTGGACAGAGCCCACGGAAGCCACCAGAATGAAATACTCTACTTGGTTGGCACATGCAAATGTCACCGATGAAAAGTCTGCACCCGATCAGCCACATTGGTACTACCGACTCATTGGCTGTGGATTGACTGGACCCGATGGATCTTGTGACCAGGGATCATCCGAATACCTTTACGATGAGCTACCCTTCTTCCAACCCACTCCGGGAGGCTTGTATCTGCGGGATGCCGAAAAGCAAAAGGGAATTCATTGTCGCTTCGGACAGAAAGGAATTGTGGCAGACAACCATTTTGATGCCGGCCGAAACACCATTGTCGTACTCGGTGGATCCAGACGATACATGCTTGCTTCGCCAGACCAATGCCCGAACATGGCACTCTACGAAAAGAACCATCCTTCCGCTCGACATTCACAAGTCAACTGGAGTGATCCAATGGATTGGGAAAACTTCCCGCAGTTCAAGCAAGCTCTGGGCAATGAAGTCGTACTTCAAGCAGGCCAGGCGCTTTATCTGCCTAATAACTGGTTCCACCACATCATTTCACTCGACCTCAACTTTCAATGCAACACTCGAAGTGGAAGGGGACAGGAATACATGCAGGAGATTTGGGACTGTGGCTTTGACGAGATCTAGGCCAGTACCGGTACCGGTACGGTAGGAACCAACGCACATTCCAGGTCACACAACGGTGCCACTTTTGTGAGTTGCTGCAAGCAAACCACTACAGGACTGGTGCTGGGAATCAATCGGCTGGTCTTGCTGCTTTATTTCTTGTTGTTGTAAAGCTATTAGAGCTATCAGAATGCATACAGCGTAGTCATTCCTGTCAAGTGTCTGTCGGCCAATCCATCGTTGGCACTTCGACTACAACGGTGTTGTACAAACAGTTAGTTGTTCCTGTAGCCAGATCGATCCTGATGAAGTCCTGGTGGCCGTGAAAAACCTAAACCACGTTTTTGCCGTCTACATGACAAAGTACTGTACTGTACCGGCACGACTGTACCAGTACCAGGTACTGGCTACCGGTACAAACCAGACCTGGTGCCTTCCAGCCCGAGAGGCTTATTTTTGAAAACCTGCAGCTGCTGGTTAACATTGATGACGTCATCTTGGCGCCAACTTCCGCTAGCTAATACTATCGTAGACTGGAAAACCTGCATCTGCTGGTTATTTTCCTTGAAGAGAATTGGTTGATGGCGTTCCTTTCAAAGTCATTTGTGGGTCTATTTGATTAGGGAGCTTGCTTTTGGAGGGAATGCGGGGGTCTCACTGGAATGGAGTCAATTAGGACACTGGTCATTGGAATGGATCTTTCGATCCTCTTGTAATCTTTGCTGGTAAAAATCTGGATGCGAATCCAAAAGGACCTGGTTTTCACCAGGTGCTGAGAGCTCGACGCAAAGGACAACTTAGACTCCAAAGATATGAATCTATTGATTCAAATCATTCCAGTGATGCAAGGAATACGGAACTTTGAAATGTTTTCGTTTTGATCATTATAGCCCTGCCGGCGCCCTGATTTGGCTAAATTAGCCGATACTTAGATTGAACGCACTGGGTGGAGGATGGAATCATCTGGCCTGACCCCACTTTTTAAGTGTATCTTTTTTGTGTAAACCATGGTAGAGTTTGTACGAGTCAAGTAGAATGTGTACCACAGTGTACGTCTTTTTGGATGAGTGACTGAGAATTGGAGGGCAGTCAATCGGAAGAGGACTTGACTTTCTCGAAGCAATTGAGTTTTCAGTTTCCCACACTTACTTCATTGCTATCATTCATTCCTTCGTCAAGTCAAGCCAAGTCAAGTCAAGCCAAGTTGTTCCTCCTCTGCTGGTACCAACTCCTAAAAGTCCATTGCTGCAGTACAGGAGACTAACTATTAATAGTCATTTGGCATTGCAGTAGGGACCTTGTATTGGCAGGTTTAGTTGAGTTGCTTGAAAGTTGATTGAAAGTTGATTGTCTCATAATTCCATTGGAATTTGAAAAAGTGAAGATACTAGTACTAGTAGTAGTATCAGGTATTAATAGTAAGGCTACTATTAATAAGATGAGTGATCCTGGGAGTCCCGACAGCAACAGCCACAATGGCAGCCACGGGTACAGCACAATCACGTACGATCCTTCCCGACGTCCTCGGCGGAAGATGGAAAAGACAATTCTACCAGAGAGCTACGAGCCTTCCAAGTTTTCTGTGATTTGCGGGAGAGGCAAAGGCAGTTACCAAAGTGACGGTAACATCAACTTTAGAGCTCTGGTCAAGAGCAACTTGGAGAGATACAAAGAGGCTCCTGGCCGGCTGGAAAAATCATTCATTGTCAGCGAAGTGCTCAATTGCATCCGAGAATCTTGTCCCGTGGGAGCCTTTGTCAAGTACGAGAAGGGACGATGGTACGACCTGGACGATACTGTTTGCAGGGAAAAAGTGGGAAGTCTTTTCAGGGGTAAGTCAAAGTCAAGTCAAGTCAAGTCAAGTCAAACATAGAATATACATTGCATATACCCATATACCCATATACCCATACACCTAACTCAATTGTCACATGACTTCACACTTACTTATATCATATCATACAGACTTTCTGCATACCACCTACAAGAGCAGTTCCAAAGCCAAGCACGCAAAAAAGGTCAAGGAGAAATCACAGCAGCAGGATGCAACACCAACACCAACACGTAGGAGCAGCAAAACCAGCAGTGGCCCAGGAACTCCCACCAGCAGTCCTGAGAAGGCAAGTCCGACCAAGAAAGTCAAGACCACACCCACTGCCAAGAGAAGAACATCGTCGTCGTCGTCGTCACCCAAGAAAGCACGTGTAGTTGGCACTAGTACAGAAACTGAAGTACATGTATTGTTGCCTCCACCTCCAGTTCTAGAGTCTGTTCGGATCGGTAAGCTACATCCAAAGCCAAGCAGACCTGCCGACACACCAGCATCCAACCCACCACTACCATCCGCCACACACAAGAAAACACAAACAACGCAGTCACCAATACTACATGGAGTGCAGCAACAAACCAAGCCTACCAGGATGGCCCAACCAAAACCAAAGCTGTCAACTCAGAAAGTTCTACCACGCAAGAAACAACAAATTGGACACAGTCCTACAAAACAACGAGGCATCATGCAGACTGTCACTCCTCATGACTGCATCGATCCATTGGCCAAGAAATTCTACGATATTGATGACCTCAAACCCTTGAAACTCGAGTAGCCTCAGCCGATGTGGGCCGATGGGGGCCTATGGGGGGCAGATTCCAGGCCAGGCGCCCGATACTGTTCATACACCTCCCCAAGTCCTTCAACCTCTCTAAAGCTCTCGTAAAGAACCAACACAAAATGACACGAGATGACAATTACGACAACTGATAACTGATGATAGATGTCAAGTCAACGTTGGACGACTAATTGATGGTGGTGACAACACAAGCAAGATGCGGGGCAACAACCAATCGAATGACAATGGGAGGGTTACGGTAGACTAGTGTGAGAGTCGAGTGGTTCTCGAAGTGGTAGTACGGTACCGGTACGGTTGCGAAGAAGCGGCAGAGACAGATGCCAGAAAACAGCTGCTGTAGTAGTAGTAGTAACGATAGGAATGAAACTGGGAAACGAAAACAAGGCTTTCCCGTCCAACCAGCCTGCCTCATTCCATTGTACACAGTTACTTGGGGGTGGCGTGGCGCCAAAGCCAGCTACTGCCGCACGCACTAGCTAGCTAGTAGCAAGCCAGTGCGATGTTTTGCTGGACCAACTGTTTAAACTATCCAGCCAAAACTGCTTCCTCGTCCTTCTTCCTTCTTTAGCATAGCTCAAAAGCAATTCTCCCGCAATGGTGGCATCCCGCTTATCTAGTATATACCTCATTTTCGCTGGGCTGGAGAGTGAAATTTGTCATCTATCAAAGCAAAAAAACTATGGAAAGCTGCGTTGTCATTGGGCCCCTTGGCAGTGTACGGTACGTACCACCACGACACCAGGAGGGCTTGAATCGACAGGCAGATTGTTCAGCCCGTCTTGCTTGGGACCAGCTTTACGGTAGATCTCGGATAGAGTGAAGAGGCGAGTGACAGTCTCCTCTTCACAGCCTAAAAGCAGCTGCACGTACTTTAGAAGACACCCAACCCAGTAAGGTAAAATGTACGAAATAATCAACTTCCGGCTACATGTAGTAGAAACTCAGGAGGACCAACAACCATTGCTGCGAGTTCGTCTGTACAAAGAGTACCGTATCCGGTACCGCTAGGACCAAAGTACAGCTGTATTCTTGCGGGTACCGTCCGAGTTTTCATGATAAAATTTTGGGGACTCTATAAATCTACCTCTACCGGTGCGATTGTAATGATCTTTGGCTCTGCGCACATCTACTCTTCGCGCCCTATCTACTGGTGTCGTCGGTTATAGTCGTTAATAGACTCTTCGTTGATGGATAATAGACCCACGCTTGGCGATGTTGGTGGCCGGAGTGATCCCATAAGTAATCCATCCGTTTTGGTCGCTCCAGGCAAGACATGCGGACGACATGACGGTTCGATCCTTAAGACTGGAACGTTTTTTAGGGGGAGGCGCGTGGCTCAATCGCTAAGAATGGGTAGTTGGATAACCGTACAGTTATCTACTTAGGGAGTCACATAATTCGAGATGCTGACTTCGCGCGATAGACTGCAGAGCTGATAAGAAAATTCGGGCGATTGGTGCCATCAGAGAGCAGGTGGTTTTGTTTTCTTAAATCCCGTCGTGCTAGTGAATCAAAACCACCTGCTGTCTCGTGGTGGCAACTTCCCGAAAACGGAGGATCTGTCAAGCGACGTCTTTCGGCACGAATTCAATCGAGGTTGACTGCTTGCGAGCTAGCTAGCTAGCTAGCTAGCTAGCTGGTAACACCACTCTCCATTACATGCAGTTCGTTTTACTAGTAACTTCATTGGAGCACCATGGCCGAATCGATCGCCTCTACCCAAGAGTCTTTGGGCAACGAAAGCCATGGCGGCGACGACGATGCAGATACGTCCGATGAGGAGGCGGATGAAGTGGGTTTGAAGAACACGACGCCGACAGCGAAGAAAGCTCCCAAGAAACGAAAACGAAAAGGTCAAGGCAAAGGAATCGGCCCAAGAAGAAAGAGCATTTCCAAGGACAAGAAGCGGAATGCACATTATGCAACGTTAGCTCTACAAGCAGCAACTGTGGGGGATGATACGGGATCTCCAGCCGCGATCGTGACACCGGAACAAAGTCACAATCTTCGACCACGTCGTTCCCCAGTTTCTTATATGGATCCCATTGATGATACCGAGGTTGCCGACATTGCCGGTGAATCGCAGGAAGAGAAGAAAGATGAAGACAATGATAACGAGGATTCAAAACCACCTGCTGTCGCGACAGACACTCAAGGACGTCGCATTGTCCCCTTTGATCAAGCCAAGCGTCGTCGTCAGGCAATTGCGTTCTTTTTCATCGATCGGTTTCATTGCATTGACGAATCAGACCACAATTGGGATGGACAGAACGGTGTTGCGGCGAAAATCTCCCGGCTTTGTGGATTTGCACCTGACACCGATCTACGTCCAGTCAAAAACGTGATGCGTATTGTGTTGTCCTACCGAAAAATTGGATTGGATTACAACGGCGAAGCAGCAGGAAGAAAGGAGTATGCGAATTTCTTGTTAGAGTCTGGGAGCTACGAGTTTCAATTGATTGCTGATTGTATCGAGAATAGCTTCTGGAAGACACGGTAATTGATTATTTTTGCTGAAACTGGATTCAGCAAATTCAGCATTTGTCAGCATCAGATTCAGCAATTTCAGCATCATTCAGCATCAGTCAGCATCTGTCAGCATTTTTCAGCAATGGATTCAGCAAGTTCAGCAAGATTCAGCAGAATTCAGCAATTACTAGTAAATAACCATGGTTGGATTCAGCATCTGTCAGCATTTTTCAGCAATGGATTCAGCAAGTTCAGCAAAGTTCAGCATCAGTCAGTATATTTCAGCATCAGTCAGCAAACATCATCAAAAATTCAGCAAATTTCAGCATTCAAGAATGAAAAATGCTGAAATTGCAGAATGACCGTGTCTTCCAGTTATGTTCAAGCTACCCATATGATCAACGAGCATCGTCAAGAACAAGGACTCATCCACGTTGGCTGGCCTCACCACTGTACGTAATGCAGTGATGCGAATGCCACACATCAAGACAATCATCAAGAAGCGTCAACAGGGAAGCTTGAACAAAGAAAGCAATTGGGCTAAGGCGAACTTTCGTTGGGCAACGCAGTTGTTGATCCGGAGTGGCAGATTCCCGGATTCAGAGTTGCACAAGCTAATGGTGGACGGACCTGATGGCGAAAAGGTTCTGCCAGATTGCTTCAACAAGGAGAAGCTACCGTGTTTCAATGACTACAACGTCATCTATTTCGATGAATCACACAAGAAGGTTCGCGTCGGCACAATAGGATCTAATGGAAAGCCAGTGCAGATTCGATTCAAAAGGTTGGCGAATGGAAAGATTGCCAAGCCAGGAGAGGGTGGATCCTACCGCGAAGCCGGCACTGAACTTGGAATGAAATACACGGAAGAAGCCCGTTTCTGTCTTGGTGTTGGCAAGAAGATGGTGGATGGAGACGAAGTTGGATTTCGGTTGCCGTTGTTCGAGTACACAGAACAAACGCTTGTCACGGACAAGGACTGGCAAGACGCATTTGAGAGGGAAATGCTACGTCCACGTAGCTTGACTGGAGAAAAGAAGGGCCCATGGTACTCGACCGGACGCGAAAAAGGAGTTAGCTACAAGACGGACCCCGTCACAGTGATGAAGCACATCGGTACTGCTGCCGAAAAATGGTTGAAGGCCAATCACGGGATTGTCACGGTACAAGACTTCTATCAGAAGGTTGAGTGCAATCCTGCTCTGCGTGCCGTCCTTAAAGACAAGTACAAGAGAGCATTCCCAGGCGACAAGTTGACCGAGTGTCTAGCTATGTTCGCTGACGCAAGAGATGGACCACCACAACCAAGAGACCACACCAAGGCAGACAACCCATATGAATCCAAGTTTGGTGATTCCTGGAGAGATGAAGTCGAGAAGTCAACATCCATGAAGAAGATTGTCAACATCCAGCTGATGGTGGAGTATATGGTGAATGTTGGACGGCAATTCTTTCAAGGAACAGAGTACGAAGACAACTGGTTCTTCTATCACGACGCACTTGCACTCATGACCGCCAAAGAAACAAGAGTGTGGATGAAAGAAAAAGGATTCCTTCAGCACTGGATTTTGCCAGAGATGGGTCTTAACGACCACATTCCACGGTTCGGTGGTCGTCCCACAGGCAACAATGCTCCATTTATGCCACTTGATGACTGCCTGAATAAGGATCACGACGATGGTGTTCTCCGTCACTGTGCAGCAACATCATTATTGCCCAAGGAAGATCCACGAAAGTTCTCTCTTCGAACACCACTCCTGGTTGCATCGGCCTACAAGAGAGTCTGGAATCACGAGAATGGTTGGCCAACATCAAAAAGAATTGTCCAAGACATCAACCGAGTACCCACTGCCTGGCAGCTTGTGTATGACAACGAAGGGCTTAACACTGGAAAAGCTGCCAATGGCCATCGTGGTGATGCACAGCGAGCAGCAAAGACAAACCGAAGGAACTGGGGAGGAGCACGAAAGAAGAAGGAAATTCCGATGGACGTGTGGTATCATCCAGATGCACGCGAAGCTTTGGACGAATTCAAAAAGCGGTCTAAGCAGATCTATTATGGCGACGACTACATCGACAGTGAAGAGGCGGATTTGGAGGAACTCCTAGTTATGGACCCAGATGCTGTTGAACAGGGAGATACCGTTGAAGAGGTACAAGGCGTGGAAGGCAATACTCCAGGCAGCGAGGCAACAGAGGACCAGGTCGAAGTGTCCTAGGCGACTACTATAAAGGTTTGTACTTTGCTGTGTTGATACTTTGTGGCTATTGTCTTATCTTTCTGTTTGATATCTAACTTCTCTTGTCGCACTTCCCTTCAGTTTATAGGTGCTTTGTTGTTAAGACAGGATGTTTCTTCCGTTTATCATGAAATCTTGGTTTCGAATAGGTGTTCTCCAGTCAAATCTTCGAATTCAGTAGGAGGTGATAAGCCCAGAACACGTCGCGACAAACAGCTAACACAATTGTACTTACCTCTTGCACAGTCCTCGACGTCTCTTCCATCACCCATGCAGGCAATACAACAGCATGACCTTCCGGATTTCGTGAAGGGCAAGAATGGCGCTGTTCATGGGTGTTGAACCACTCCGGGTCGAAGCAGCAGTAAGAAATGCCGTAAGCTATGACTTCCTGACTTATGACTTCGTTCGTCTCAACATTCACGTGTTGTCTTGTCTTGAAGGTGAGCTGATCCCACAGTTGCGAGCCTTCTGGTTTCCCTTCGACATAACTGTCAAGGATGTGTTGAAGCTTCTTCTTCAACCTTTGCAGCTTGCTGTTATGAAGACCAAACAGTTCGCAGAAGCTTTGAGGACACATCTGGTACATGAGGCAATGATCTTCGGCAACACCGTGGTGCTGAGTAAGGAATAAGGGGACTTGAAAAGTCCACTTTCCACGTCCTGGATTGTTTTCGAAGGGGTATTGCACGTCAAGACAACAACCCAAGTACTGGTTGCACAGCTTCTCGGCTTCCGCGTTCCTATCAACCGAACGAAAGAGTTGACAGTAGAAGTGACGTAGATGTTTCACGTCCCAAGGAGCCATGACCAATTCTTTGCATCCACAAGTAGAACGACGGCATCCGACGAAAGCAGGTAAGCCCATCACCTCATGGCCAGTCTTCAGGATTGCTTTGTTCCATCCATCAGGTGTCTTACGACGTGGCACCATTTTGGTCTGCACGACTACATCCAAGGCCGGAGGCGTGGTGGTGGTCTCCTTGATAGCCTCCGTGGCCGACGAGGGTATCTCCGTGTTCGTCTTCGTTGTCGACACAGCAGCCTGCGCAGGGACAAGGACGCTCGTCTTGGGGCTCTTATTGATTGTGCCGCCATTGTCATCGGCGGCATCTAAGTAAGGCAACAATGACTTTGGTTCCATTGCTACTGTACGCAGGATTATGAACTAACTAGCTACTTCCTCTTGCACGTCGTTCTACTCCACTATCCAGGTGGTCCCGCAGCAGCTAACACAACAACCTACACCGATCAGAGAAGCACCTATTCACAGGAAAGCTTGAGTTGGAAACTCCAAGCGATGGAGTTGCATTGCATTGGTCGCCTTGCTCCATCGATTTCGAACTTGGATTTGAATTTTGGATGGCCTTGCCTCCTCTCACCGGAAAACTTGATTTCGCATTGTGTATCGAAGCTGTTTTGAGGACCAAATCCCGCTTCGAGATAACAAAACCAAAGTATTTATGGGCTCTTCCGATGCCACATCAAACAACAACCCTTCCTATAAGTACATTTGGTGGCAACAAACGCAACAACAGGTAAGTCGACGTCCAATTCCAAGGACACAGTCGTCTCCGCAATGGTTGAATTACTCTGATCAACCTGTCGCCGTCGCTCTGCGTTGGAATAGGAAAAAGGTCGCATCCTGGCCCCGGACGACACCCCCAAGAATAAGTACGGTAGTACCGGAATGGTGTCCAACGTATCGACTCGACTCTATTGGTAGCGGTAGCGGTTTCGAAGCCAGCTGACACTCTTGCTAGCAAGCTAGTAGAGACCGCGTTGGAAAGCTAAACTTTTTAAAAGACCTTGGTTGCAATTTGGGAGCATACTAGCTA
>CAICTM010000270.1:0-82562 GCA_903772945.1 Seminavis robusta
CTCAACTTCTATGGCGCGGAAGTTGATGATGAATACCTGTTTGGCACCTTGGCAGTTCTCATGCAGCGCACCTTTAAAACCACACTACAATTCAGTACTGAGCATTGCTCCCATTTGATATTTTCCATAACGTCAGTGATTGTCAGAGTCATCAGAAATGCACATCCTGGGGATGCCCTACATATTTTTTGGAACCCCGGCTTACAAGTGAAGGGGAAGATTCCAAAATGGGCAGCCCAGGTCCAGGAGAGGCCAAATGTTGGCACCTCACCTGTACATTCAGAAAATGTTGGGTTGATCCGAAACCTTACAACCGGATAACCTTTCCCCAGTACCATCTTGTCAATGATGATGGTTTGAACACAGTTTACTTTCAGAAGATCAACCACCTCCAGAGTGGACCACATGTGCATACTTCCAACGCTCCGAGACCCTACTTTGATGAGCGACAACTCCACCTCCCTTAGCAGACGATGGGCTTTACGTCCAGAGGGAAAGGCCATCAACCAACACCGATTCATCTTCATAAGCTTCGACAAGCGGAGAAAGTTATGGAAGGACTGAAAAGAGCAAATACAAAAAGGATGATCTACATTTTCAAGCTCCGTCTCCAGCACAGCCCCAGGTTTCAACAGGGAGATTCCAGACCGTCCACCATTGATTCAGACCCAACAATTGCCTTCGTCTGTGGACAAAGGGAACCTCCCATCGTAGCCTCCCACCACAGATGTTCCCATCGGAGGCAATCCCTGTCTCTGCCCCACGTCGGAATCCCGTAGGACAGCTCACAACAAGAAGCCTGAGATTCATGAACATGGACCCAAAACTGGAATGACTTATGCACGCCCTTCAACCCTGCTCAGTTGTGGTTAAGCTATGACCTTTGGAATACACTCCAATTTCAGGGCACACTGCTGCAAGCTCAGGTAACATGGATATTTACCCTTGACAAAACCCAGGAATCGTTTCATCCTGGCATTCGTTCAAAGCCACTGGCTCGTCAAGACAAAACTTTTCCAAGACCCCGATCTCCCATCTCTGAAGGAATCTCTGATGGGACCACATGTCAGCCACTTCTGGGCAGCAATGTACAAAGAAATTGCCAGTCTTTAAGGCAAAGGGAACTTGGCAATCGTACAACGGTCTTCGATGCCCTCACACCTCAAGGCAGTCCCGGGAACATGGGTACAACGAATCAAGAGGTTACCAGATGGCCAATGAACAAGTTCCAAATCTAGATGGTGCTGCAGAGGTGACCTCAGTCCAATAGAAGGCACCGCATATTCTCCACTTATGGTTGGCCCACTGTTAGAGCGGTCTCTTCTAGCATGCTGCACACGGATGGGAATCGAGACAAGTTGATAATTTACTCTTCGCCTTCTAGTCAGAGTCCTCAGCCATGCCGATCAGCCATTGTACATGATTGCCTCAGTACTATCGACACCAAGATTATGAAGGACAGGACCGTGTTGTTTGAAACTTGACAAGTCTATCTATGGGCAGACCGATATCACCCAAATTATTCTATGAGCATCTATGTCACGTGGATGATCCAACTTGGTTCAGAAACCTCAGAGCAGAACCCCTGTTTATTTATTCATTAGGAGCATCAATCATGGTATTAAATTATTATGATGACCAATCTGGCTCAGCCCGGAACAATGATTGATTGAGTCCTATGTTGGACAGCTCCAGAAGTTGGATATGATCTCACACATAGGAAGACAAGGGAGACATCTTTGGTTCCCTGGGCTATAACTTTTGAAAGACAGGGAGACAATGTCTGAATTGACTCAAAAGGGCTCATCACAAGGTTATTGAATACACTGCATGTCTTAAGCCAGCTCTAAGCTTCTCCTGTGCCACCGATCCGCTCGGCGCTGACAAACTGCGTGGGCCCCATTGAAGAAGAGTGGAGCTATCCAGCTGCAGTTGGGATGCTAGGTTTACATTGATCCAACACTCAGCCCAGACATACACTTTAGTGTACATCAGGTGGCAAGATTCAGCCACAAACCCAAGCATTGCCCATGCTTCAAGCATCAAAAGATCATTCGTTATTGATTGGCACAAGTGAAACAAAGCATTTGTTTAGCCCTAGCTTGATAAGGACTTGATTGTTGGGTGGATGCTGACTCGCGGGTTAGTATGGATATGAGTATGATCAGGATCCTGTATCCGTCAAGTCTCGCACTGGTTTTGTCTTGACTTTGTTTGTGTGCCCTATCTTGGTCCAGCAACTGCAGACTGACATTACTTTGAGCTCCACTGCTCCTGCTTGAGTATGTTGCCTTCAGCATGTCAATGAGGGAGCTGCTTCCTATGCGAGCCTTGCTCAAAGAAATTGGTAACAAACTGAACATGCCCGTAATTACTGACAGTCTAGTGCGCTCTACAGTGTTCGAAGACAACCAAGGTGCCTGTCTCTTGTGAATGTTCCCAAGATGTCAGCCCGCAACAAGTATTTGGCATTAAAGTACCACTTCTTTAGGTCAAATATCGGGGAGTCGAAGGGCATCGTGGCCAAGTACATTCCGACTCTGGAACAACGGGCCGACATTTTCACTAAGGGTCTTCCGGCTCCACAGTTTGCGGTCATTCGAAAGCTCCTCATGGGGTGGTAATTTACCTCAGCACTTCGCTGGGGACTCTCTCCTATCGTTTCTTGCGGCAGCTTCATTTCAGCTGTAAGGGAGTGCGACGGGATACAGCTTACAATTCAGCTTTACAGCTTTACTATTTGCAGGCTTATTCTAGAAAATAATCAATAACTGCTCACTTATTTGGAAATACAAACTTTACATCTCTTAGATCGTTAGATTAATCAGTACACAATGGTATTGTCGCAATGGCTTCGGCTTGGGTGCAAGCTTGGGTGCCTGCCTTCTTAGTGAACTCATTGCCGAGCCTTGCCGTTCGGACAACAGCCCGGTGGATGACTTTGTCATCCTCTGTCAAGATCTTATATGTCATTCCGTGACCAACATACTCTGAAACCCCATTGAACCTCCCCACACACTCAGTTGAGTCCTGTGGGAACTTTGCGTCGTACTTCTGGTAGTACACCGGCTCGTAAAACTCGAACTGGAGGAGAGCGGAGATGTCGGGCATGTATCCATGCAGCCATTCAAAGGGTGTCCTCCATCCAAGGCTCTCGTATGCCAAGTGGTTCTGCAAGGTGGTAACGTACTGACCTGCCTGTAGCCAACACTTGGAAGGTGCATTCTTGGTGTCCAGCACCAGCCAGTTGGGTCTTGATCTTGGTGTCCTTCCAGCCATGCTCCGCATAGTTCTGGTTGCCCCTGTATGGCTCGGAGGTGTGGTCACTGATGCAGAAAGTCCACAGGATATCCTTGACCTGCTTACTTGTCTGAGCCTGAGCGTTGTCACTCCGGATGCAGTTCATGGTTTCCTCTGTACGAAGTTGTCCATAGGTCTGGACCCCAAAGCAGTGGCGTAGATTGCCGGTGGCGATGATTGCATATTGGATGTCAGGATTGGTTTGATGTTGTCCAAACAATGATGAATTCAAATTCAAGGCTGCCATTGATTTGGTTGTGATGGTGGTTGGAAACATAGCATCAACATTTGCAAGAGTGCACCAAAGAACCAGCCCCTTGTCCATGGTTGCTTCCAGATACTGGTGGATTCACTCCAAGGATGCTTCCTCTAGCCTAGTAGTCTTTGGAGGTTTGGCGAATTGGTCCAAGTGCTTGTTGGCCATGTAATGGATATCAGGCCTGGCATGCCGTTTCAAGTAGTGGAGCATTCCTATGAGGCTAGCATGGTTGCAGTCACTATTGGATTGATCCATGGTTGGGACCTTTCCTGCTACATCAGGGCCTGCCACTACCCAAGCAGCCTCGCTGAGGGCACTGTCCAAAGCTTCCACAATCTTCCTGGTCAACCTTGGCTGTTTCAGGAGGAAGCCATGCATGGACTGGAAAGTTGACATTCTTCCAGGGGTAGATGTCTAGCTACTGGCTTGCGTATACCTCGGTACTGCTCTAGCTAGCTACGGTACTGGGTGGGAGGAGTTACCTGATGGATTCTACGATACTGGCTAACTCTAGACTACATGACATTGTAGATGTACTTTGTAGCAGATACCTGCTCCCGTCCTGTACATGTAGCACAACAGCTCTGGCGGTGTTGACACGGTGAAAGATATCGTCTGGCCGTCTCCCGAAAACTTGAGGTCGGCGGTCGGTGGTGTCTCCGTGTCTCCATCCATGGAGCGTGCAACGTGCTTCCGACGCCGACATATTCAATCTTTGCGAACAACCACAGCAACATCGATCTATCTATCCAGCAAGCAATAAATAAGTAAGATGGCAGAAGGAGGTGAAGAGTGGTGTACGATCGAGTCTGATCCAGGCGTGTTTTCGGAGGTCCTGGAAGAGGTTGGGTGCAAACATGTCGAGTTGGAAGAGTTGTGGAGTTTGGACGAAGAAACGTTGATGACTCTTCACTCTACGGGCGCTGTCTATGGTTTGATTTTCTTGTTCAAATGGGAGAGCAAGAAGAACAAACCTCCTGCGTCTCCATCGGCGAAACCACGAGAACCCCTGAGCGAAGATGTCATTCCTCCCAATCTATTTTTTGCACATCAGACCATGACCAATGCTGTGAGTGCAGTGGCTGTCGTCGTGTTTGACATTATTATTATCATGTCGCGATATTCAGCAGATTCTGATGTTGTGTTTTCTGTGTCATTATCTTACTTATCTACCCATGATTAATTGTTTTTCTCCTCCATTTCTTTGGGTATACGATACGTGACAATTATTTTATTATTGAATGAATGAATGGATGGTACAGTGCGCTACCCAAGCCATTCTGAGCGTGGTGATGAATGCTGGCTTGACACCCGAACAGCTGGGACCCACCTTGGCGGAATTCCATTCCTTCACAATGACTTTTCCACCGTCTCTCAAGGGAGATGCCATTGCGTCGAGTGACGAAATACGAAAGGCCCACAATTCCTTCAAAAAACAAGATGCCTTTTTGCAGGAAGGACGATTCCACATCCCCACGGGAGACGAAGAAGCGTTTCATTTTGTCAGCTACATCCCCTTGGATGGGACCGTCTACGAATTGGATGGCTTGCAAAAGGGACCCATCCCGGTTGGAACCTTCTCGGCCGGGGAACCCACTAGTTGGTTGGCCGTCGCGCGAGAAGCCATTCAGGAACGAATGAATGCCTCGCCGGAAATCAAATTCAATCTCATGGCCGTCATTCAGGATCAGAGACTGGAATTGAAGCGAAAATTGGGAGAACTAGAAAACGACAATGATAAGGCAGCGGAACACTCCGAAGTGGTAGCCTCCTTGGCGGCACAAGATGCAAAGCGAGAACAGTGGAAACGGGAGAATCAACAACGTCGTCACAACTATGTCCCGCTGTGTATGGAAATCATCAAGGGATTAGCCAAGTTGGGAACGCTGCCCGAACTCGCCACTGAAGCCAAGGAACGGTATGCCGAAAAGATAGCAAAGAAAAAGATGAAGACCTAAGTAAATTGCGAAAAGCAACAACGAAAAAAGTCAACAAACAACAGGCTGGCTGCCCTGCAGGATTTGATCTTGCCCAGAGACGGCGGTTCGACAGGCAGTAGTAAAAAGATCTGATAGAAACTGGTTCTATTTTTGGAAGAATGATTCAATCCAATGGTGAAAGTGGCATTCTAGCAACGAGTTGTCGTCGTGCTTGTACTGGTACCCCCGTAGAAAACGGCCAGTGGCCAAGCTCGTGATGTACTGTTAAAGCGTCATTTCAGAGCCCGTGCACCTCTTGAGCACCCAACCGAGAGAGGCTTGTTCGGGGGGCCGTCGTGCACAAACTCGGATAAGCGTGATGGACTGATCTGTGAGTCGAGTCTCCACGCTGATGCAGATCGGCCTCGTCACGATGGATTGATCCGTTGCGCATTGCTATCTGAAGGTTGACATAACGATATTACGATCATCCTCATGTGGGAGTGGAGTCTTTGTCAGCACGTTATCGAGAAAGGAGTAGCATCGGTCTCCACGATCAAGGAAATCGAGTCAAGACGATTTTCAATTTTTCTCTGGCTCACAACTTACTTCTTCCAAACAGATTGCCACACTGCAAGTTTTGAAATTCGAATTGCGCACTCGACGGATCATCAAATCATGGAGCCTCCAGCTGAACATTCGTCGTATGATCCTGCACACTACGGGCCTCCCCCACCTCACTACCATCACTATCCACCGCCTCCGCATGCCCATGGATACTATCCTCCAACTTCGGCTGCATCGCCTCACCAGCCACATCCGCATCTGCAGCCGGGATCGTCTTCGGATAACAGCCATCCTTATGGCAGCACTCAGCAGGGTCCTTCCCCGCCATCGTATCCAACATCGTCGTACACTGACAACACGCATTCGCATTCTTCCTCCTTTGAGTCTAGTGGGAGCTCTCATTCCCAGAGCGGGAGTATGCCCCCACCGTATCCGTACGGAGCCCATCCTCCTTCGAGAGACTCTGCAGCACCACCACCGACGCATCATCATTCGAATCACTCTCCACACCCACATTACTACAGTTATCCCATGATGCCCCCCGGGCCACCTCATCCTGGATATCACCACGGATACCCTTGGCCTCCCCAACCAACAATTCAATACGTTCATGACGTGAGGCCGACTGATGGTAAGTCTGCCAGCAAAACGGAGAGAAGGAAAAGTCGAACTTCAGCTCACTCCATGATTCTCCATGCTTTCTTGTGTTGCCCCAGTTCTGAGCGGAAGAGGTGGCGCCACAAATTGTCATTGTAAGTAGCCCAAGCCACGCCAGGCAATCTCCATGCAAAGCAGCTTCTCTCACCCATTCGCTTGATGTAGCCGGCAACCGTGCGTTTCGAGCCATGGTCAAGAAGTTCCAGCCTCAATACTTGAAGGCCAAGAAACGGGACAAACCCAGCGTTGGTACGTGGATGTGTCTTCGTAATCGAGTTGTTGGCGCGACGTAGAATGACAAACCAACTCACAGAAGCGTCCCCGCCACTCCCGCTTTCAGCTGTTGAGGTTGTTCAGCTCATCCGAAAGAAAGGCGGTCGGTTCCTTCGCAGATGTGATGTCCCTGGTCCCCAAGGAGAAGTCATGTATTTCGACATTGGTAGGTGACAAATTTTGCGTTCTTCTCCCCTTGCCTCGGATCACGACACTTACTTTGTCGCCATGACACCAACAGGGGACCGACGAGCCACCGAAAAAGCCTGTCAAGCACTTCGTGAAGGAGCACCAGCAAAACGTCGCGGTGGAAAGGATGGATCTGCACCCACGGAGGAAGAAGAAAGGTGCATGTCGTCAGAGTCTGCCCAGGGCGAGGGAATCCAAGCCTCGTCTACATCAGAAGAGGAAAACAAGGAAAACATGGAAAAGGAATCAACCTGCAAGCGACAGGAGCCTGAACCTGCAATAGAGCAACAACCTATTTTCATCCGCCCATCACCCCGACTACTGCGACGACCTCGAATCCAGCCAATTTCTATCAGTGAATTGTCGCCAGAGATTCGAGACACATACTTGAGAGAGTTTCTACCTCCCCATCCCATGATTGAGGTGAATAAGGAGCAAGAGAACAAGTCCAGTGCTGCGGTTATGCCAGGTCATGAACCCCTAGACGAGGGTTGGTCCGTGGTAGGTGTCTGACACCGTTGTTCAGCCCGAGTCGAGTCGCTCGGCGCTCTCGGAAGGCTCCTTTTGTGCTACCCAGAAACTGTTTGTCCGTCAGCGTGTACACGATACACGATGGTCTCCTTTGCTGCGTATTCCATCCGCTATATCTGGAGGTTGCAGGGAATGTCGCTGACACGTTTGTGGCCCGTCATATCGCATTGGCACCGCAGAAAGATAGCACGACAATAACTATCTTGTTTGTTGTTGTTATTACCACTATTCTTCTTTCTCGCCAGCTTCTTTCTCCAGTTCATCGTCAAATCTATGACATAATGTCACGAGATCGACCACGTGTTCTGGCTTGGTAGCCCCCACAATCACCTTGGAAATGGCTTTTTCTTTGAGCAGGTACTTGAGAGCGTAGTCTTGTAGCTTTTCGTCTTGAGGGATATCCTCGTAGCGATACCCTTGACCATCGTCTCCACCACTTTGAAGCAGCTGTCGTGTGTTGCGAGCAATCGAGTATCGAACCGCCAGGGAATAGGATTTGAAGAACATTTCCAAGACATCGGCTGTTTCTTCGTCGTATCCTTCGAATGTATCGTGTATGAGTGGAATGATGCGTTGATAGAGGTGTTCCTCGTGCGCCCCCAACGATCGCACTTCGGCCAATCCTACATCCAAATCGTGCAGCATGCTTTGAAGCAAACGACATCCATCCAGAGTTTCCCGTTCTTCGCAGATCAATTCTCGATTCATTTTTTCCTCCAATAGGTGCGAGGCATCAAAGTGTCCCATGGCCTTTCGAAGGGCAATCGAGTAGATCAGTGGTGGCCCACTCATTTGATTGGACCATTGTTTGGATGCCAATTCTTCCACCGAGAGTTCTTTGGGCACGTCTTGTTCTTCTAGTTGTTCTGCTCCCGTCTTGACCTCCTGATCCTTGTCATTATCATTGCTGTCGTCTTCATCTTCTTCTTGTGGCCCCGTGGGAAGCAAGTAATCGACCAATCGAAAGGCATGTCCGGTTCCGGTCCCTCGATCGGGATAGCACGTCATGGGACGCATGGCATATATTTCCAACGAATCTTTCAAGTAGTGCGGTTCTTCTTGTTGTTGTACTTTGGCGTATAGTTCCCGTGCCGCGTCCAATCCGGTTCGTTCCATGAGATTAATGGGCAACTGAATGACGGATAAATGACACTGATGTTGATTCATTTGTTCCATGGTGCCTTGTACTGCTTGTAGGATTGTGTTGACGTCCAATGCCAATGGATGTTCTGGCGGCAATACCAAGCCATTGCTGACAATTCCGTATCCGGATATTTGTTGATTGGCGACTGCCTGTTCCATGGCACAAAATGCATCGATCAATTTGTCTTTTAAGAATTCTTGTCGTTGTGCAATGGATACTTGGTTGATATCAATATCTGGATCTTGTGCCATTTGCATAATTTGAGCTTCTGGATTGTGCAGCAATGCCACAACTTGCAAGTTGTTATTGTCAATATTCTTTTGAAATTCTTGTACCAAGGGAGAAGTATTCAATTGGTTTTGAATGTATTCTTGTCCGGTATTGTGCAGGATTTGAATCATTTGGTTGGATCCATCTTCTGTACTATTGTTGTTGTTACTATCCCCTGCCGCAGTGGCCGCAGGTGATGGTGGTGGATGATCTTCATCTAGCGGCGTCATTGTTCGGTTGGGGCCTAAAAAGGGATGCTGTTCCACCGAGACATCTCCCGGGAATGGTTCTTGTTGTGCTGCTTGATTTTCCTCATCATTTGGCATGATGGTTCGATAACCAATTCTCATGGTGACTGTCAGTGGTTCCTTGTTGTCGTCTTGTGATGCTGCTGCAACGGCTGCATGGTACGCTTCTGCCAGTGCTTTATCACCTCCTTCTTGACCTGCTTCCATGACGGTGACGCCATGTTCCAGTCCCTTGGCAATCACTCGTTGATATTGCAATGGATCCATGCGAGACCAATTGTTGCCACCAATTCCCACCTTTTGCTTGGAGCCCATCCATGGATTCACAGTCGAACAGTAAAAGGCTCTGCCCACATCTTTACATGCATTGCTGCGATGATTATTTCCAAGGGGCCAAAGCGAACGGCCGGCTACCCATCTTTGGAGGATTGGTTGAGGCACTCTCAGAAAGCCCATTGTCAAATACTCTTACTGCATCAACAATAATAATTCGCTTGCTCTTTCTGAAGAGGAGGAAGAGTGTTGATATTATGGATAGGATCACAGGTCAATCACAACAGCAATACTATTACAGAGCAAGAACTGACGCGAGTGAGAGCTGTGAGGCAAAGAAAGAGCGGGTGTGCAAGAGCTAAGCACACGCAATGGAAAGATTTGGATCTTTTTGTTCGATAATCGACTCGACTCAATTCGAAAAAATCCGAATACACTTTGCCGTTACTTTTCGTGGTGCCACTGCGAAAGAAATGACCGCGGCATCACCGCTCACACACCAGCCAGCTGCAGATGGGCGGAGTCGAGTCCATTACGGTACCATTGGCACATTCCTTGGCCTGCCTACTATCGTCTCTGTTATTTGTTTGAGTGATTGGGAACAATAGTGACAAAGTCTGCTTATTGTGGTGTCTGTGTGTGCGTGAGAGAGCGAGAGAGAGATCCCTGGTTTGTTTGGTACTTCCGATCTGTACAATTATTTAATTGGAAGAAAATTCTTTTGGAACCATGTTGGCGGCCGACAAGTTACAGCTCCAGAGCTCGCTGAAGCAGCAGGCAACAGCACTCAAGGAAAAGGAATTCACTCTACATCATTCCAATATGAGTAAGTTTGCTTTGGTTGTACCAACATGCAGTGTTGTACAGTACAAGTCACTGATTCTGATGGTTGTTTCTTGTTTGCATTTTTTAATAGTGACGGTCGGGACACAAGCAGCCGTGTTGGCAGGCCTGGATATGACTATGTTTGTCGAGTTCAGTCCACCACCAAACTCTGAATGGGTAAGTTTCATTAAAAGAGAATGAATCCATCCCAAACCAATCCAGCTCAAATGGAACCAAGCAATGATATTCTTCCATGATCTCGGTTCTGCCTGCATACCCACGATTATTCTGTTCTCCTGATCACTAACTACTTTTCCATTCTCTACTCATGTTATTATATCATTGGTATTATCAGAATCCCGAAATGATTGGACGAGTACTCAAGTTTCTCTATTACATAACAATCACCTGTGCCTTTTGTGCCAATATGCTCGTGGTGTCGCAGACCACTGTTCTCTCCGTGTTGGGGGCTGGAATGGCACTGCGAGGGCCCGATGGATCCATGATGACTGCCACCGACGGATTGTACGAAGAACGTACCAGTGTCTTTGCCGTCTTTGGAGTTGGCTTGGCGTGTACCCTAGGGAGTGTCATTGTCATTGTTTGGATCATTCTCCATTGGGAGGCCGCATTGGTATGCATGATGATTACCATTGTCACATGCCGACAGGTATACCTCAATTATCAACGAGTCTGCGCACGATTTGATTTTGACGAATCGGAAACCGTCGACTTTAAAGACATCTTTGAAGGGGCTGCCAATATTCATACCTATCGACAAGAGTCGTCGACAAATCACTCTAGTAATGCACGCCACAGATATCATCCTCATCAGTCACACAAAAAAATGACACCCGATTCACGCAACAACAAACAACAGGCCAAACGAAAACAAAGTCGAAATCGGTATCATCATCATGGTCATCGAAATCAACAACATTACGATGACGACCACTGGGATTACGACAACTCCAGACCGAGCTCGCCCTCCAGTAATGATGAAGTCGAACTCATGATTCCCAACGGTATGAACAGCCGAGGGGTACAGCGGAGAGGGGGAAAGGTTTCCGCCAACAGCAGTACTGGGAGTCAAGATTCCAGGTCGGATATTCTCCCAGAGCATTACATACAAACCGTGTAGTGTAGACTACTACTACATGCATGGATTTTTATTACTATTTTTGCACATAGACGTTATCTATCTATCTACGCCGCTGCAAGAGCATTTGTAAACACGCATAAGATGCATCTATCATCCAGAATCCATCAATCAGATTCAAACCATTTGCTCGTGATGAAATGAAATTTAGGCGTCTTCAGAGGGCGCATCAAGGACATATTGCTTGGTTCGTGGCAGAGTCTTTCGTTATACAACTGGCTCCAAATGGATCAAATAATGAAGCTCTACTGGACCAATTGCACAAATATCGTACTGGTACCTGTAGGTATCTTGTCTGGTCGTCAGTGATGTTCTCTTGCAACGAGTCTTGCTGAAGCTGGAGGCATGAAGCGAGCAATTCGTGACTTGAATGTCATTTTTATTTGTGTTGCCATGCACACGAGTTCCGGTAGGGCACCAAAACTAAGGCAGGAGAAAGGCTTCGATCTGCCCGTGCTCCCACCAAGGACCATCATGAGCTCTCTCAACACAATGATAGGCAAAGACTTCGTTCTTGCTTGAGTAAACTCCTTTGACACTTGCACTGGGCAACAGTGTTCGGACTAGCAGTGGCTGCTGTGCAGCAACATATCGATTGACTTCGTAAATCTTTGGTACATCAGCGACGCTGTCTTTGTCTGGAATCCAACGGCCCTCCGAAATCCAATGGTAGCTTTGACTGGAATGGAGGCTACCAGCAGAGTAAGAGACTTTCTTGAAGGATGGTTGGGACAGGGTGCCTATAGAGTCCAATACAGCTTTCCCAGTCTCCAAATCATATACGTCAGCCCGGAGGATCTTCGAAAAGGATTCACATTTTTCCATAGGAAACTGATCCATGACGCTTTGGCTGAGCCGGTGATCGTCTCGAACGTTCCCAGGAGGGCACTGGAGGGACATCCCATTTCTCCAGCGGCATTGGTACTCAAAAATCAGCATTCCTTCTTTTACCACAACTTCAACAGGATAGCGTTTTAGTTGAGGCTGTGCAGGAATTTTGATGTGGTGTAAGAAATCCAGGTTGCTGCCAATTCGCCAAACACTAACGGAATACTTGCTATCGGGAAAGAATAGCGCCACCAAGTATTCACCACAAATCTGTAGAAAGCCAAGTGGGCATTCATCCTCTCCTTCATTTGGCATGTCATGGATTGGACTAGAATCTCCAGTGATGGCATTTACAAATGTCCACTTGCCAGTTTTCGTATCCAAAACAATTATGGACAGATCCCGCGTCAGGAAAGCAAACGCAGAACCTCCACCAGCTAGTGGCACACCCACTGCTTGGAGATCCAAAGGAGCACAAACATTTGTGAGATCCACTTCGAATTCAAACTTGTTGAGAGGCAAGACTTGTGCTGCCATCCAAAGACACCGAGCAGGAATGGAGGAGGGGGTTTTATTGTTGTTTGTGAAATGTGCTTGTAGGCGTTCTTTCCAGTCATTGCTAACCAAATGGTTGACTTTGGTTTCATCCAGGTGTTGTTCAGCCACCGTATTTGCTGATCCCTTCCATGTCTTGCTCACTGAAGCAACTGTGAGCAGTTCCTTGGGCTTCAGGAAGGAAAGAATGCGACGGCGAGAGTCTTCCGTGAGGAGATTGTCATTGCCGTCATTTTTTGAGGGTGGGTCATATCGAGATTTCTTCTTAGGACGCATCAAGGACATACTGTTTGGTTTCAATGGCAGAGTCGAGTCAGTCTCTCTGGCCAGCTACAGCTTGTTACGGTTGACGGCAGGTTCCAATGCTAATGATCAATCAACAAACTCTGAAGGATCGTCGGGGCTTTTGTCAACATTGTGAGCGAACGACTGTTGCTCGTTTTGTCGCGATTCGGCTTGAGACACGAATCGTTCATGATTCGATTGCATCCGATCTTGGACAGAGGCGTCAAAGCTGCATGACAAAACCGGTGGGGAGGCTGGCTGCATGGTGGCCGAGGGCAAAGCAAAGACTTCAAGCGCGGGAGCATGTCACAAAACCCAGAACCCAGCAAGCGAAAAGCAGCCAAAAGTAACCAGGCAAAGCAAGCCATATCATCAATCTCATTAGTCTAGCCTAGCTAGTCATTTCACTTCCACCAACCATGGGCTGGCTGAATAGTTTATTTCAAAAGGGCAGATCGAAAGATGACACAGCGGCCATGACGAACAGTTTTTTCTTTGGTAGCTTCCAACCGATTGAATTCCACGTGATTAACGAGTTGAACAAACCCATCAATATCACAGTGTTCAATGAAGATCCCGTGGAGATTGGACCTGAGGAAGAAGACGAAGAGGAAGAAGAAGAAGGCAGTGACCTTTTTAATGGATTCGAGCCGATATCCATCCAAAATGGCGTCCTACCAGGTCAAGAGTGGGCCTATCGACGGACTTGCGCTTGCATGGATTGTCACATTGGGACCATCAAAGTGGATTCGATCGACGGTGGCAGGTCCTTTTACGTGGATGGACAAAAGTGTCACGATAAAGACCCCAGTTTGAGTGTCGTCAAGACGCTCAATGATGAAGAAACCGTCAACTTTGATGTCAGTTTGCGGGGATCCGCATGGAAAGAAGAAGAAGACGAAGAGATCATGACGATTGAAATTCAACAAAATGAAGAGACTGGCTTTGTCGTGGTCGATTTAATTCTAGAATACAAAGCCAAGAAAATGCTCAAGGGACATTTGCCTTCGGAAGTAAGATTCAGTCAACACACACTCGAAGCCAGTGTCGCCATGCTCGAATGCAATTTCAGATTCAATGGAGCACAACCCTCCAAAGCCAGCCAACATACCATTGCCAGTGCCAAAAAGAGACTCTCCGATTCCAGTAGTGCCAGACGAACTTCCGGGGTCTCCATTGCCTCGGCGGCCAGAAAACGATCCTCGGATGCCAGCATGAGTGTCATGTCCTTTGCGGAATCCGTGTGTAGTAAAGCCACTGTGGGCACTCATGGAACCGTCACATCCATTAGTCAATCTACCAGGAGTCGCAGGGGACGAAAAAAGAAACACAGCCGCAGAAGAAAAACGTCTCTCGGTCTCTTTCTCGAACAACAACAACAACAAGCACCCCCACCAAACGATCGAACGCTGCAACAAGCCATCATGGACAAGTATACCTAATAAGGCGAGGGGATTGCTGCTACTATAATATAGTGCGGGAGCAGAGGGAGAGATGGACGGCAGTCAACGTTCTTCAAAACATATTTTTTGATGCATCATGAGTGGCCGACCGAAGCCGTCCCACCGTGATAAACAAAAGCCATAGCTACCTTGCGGTAGTGCGGCTGGTGACTGGACCGGGGAAGCACAGATGATAATGGGTGCCCTGCTTTTTTGAAAAGATTCATAATTGTATTTTTTGATGGATCAACTAACTGTTCAAGGAACACTCAATCAGCAGTCGAGATACAATTAGCTAGCTAGAATACACAGTCCCCTCGAACCTATGAGAAGAGTCTAAACCCTCTGCAAGTCATCGTCCCCCGGAGAATTTAATTGTGGAGTTTCGCCAAGCCAAAGTTACCAGTGATGGGCTTGTGGTCATCCCGGAAACCAACCTGGAATCTCTTAGCTTTATGGACTTTGGGTTGTCTTCTACCGTAGTCGTTCGAACCTACTTCAAAGGACACCTTCGAACCAAAGGACACACAATGGATTTGTCATTGAGTTCGCTGGATCGAGGCAGGTAATATACCATAGCACTGACACGCAATGTGGTACCGTACATACGGTATGTCATGCAGGATTCGTGACTACTGAACGTATGTTGGGGTCTTTGCCGTCTTTGCAGACTTGCATACGGTGGCGGTATCTTCACTGCCATGTGCCAAGACAAAACAGTACAGTACTCTAGCAGGCACCCAACACAATTGAGCCTCAGCCTTTGAGCTTTGAGCCTTTACCATTATTAATTGCTCATGCGCCGACTGCAAAGTTGCAAAGTTAGTTGTTGTGGACTAAGAGGGCGGTGTTGACCCAGCATCAGTGCGAAAGGCTCCCATTTATTAGTGTTTGGACATGAAGAAGGGAGATGCTAGTGCAGCCCAAACTACCGAAGTCGGCGATGTTGAAAACTCTTCGGCACTTGAACCACCCTACCTTGCCTCTGGCGCTGATAATACCGCACCGGCAAGTCCCTCGAATACCGATGCAGAAACGAAGTTGGCATTGCCAGCACCCGAAGATATCAAATCTCGGTTGCAGGAGCGACACGGTCGGCGGGAACGCCAGCCTTCAACGACACCCACAAGGATACAGCACACCACCGACACCAGTGTGCTAGGCGAGAAGCGACGAATCTCTGAAAGGTCCACGGAAGCAAGAGCAAGAAGAAACGAACAGCAGCAGCAAGACAGCAATGACTCCAGAGCCGGTGGAGACGACACCAGTGTGCTGGGCGAGAAGCGACGAATCTCTGAAATGTCCAAAGAAGCAAGAGCGAGAAGGAGCGAACCGCAACAGGAAGACAACGATGACTCCAGAGCCGGTGGAGATGAAGAAATCTGTATACCACAACAAGCAGGTGAACCCGAAGAAGAGAGCGACAAATCTGATGAAGAAGAGAAATCCAATAATAATGAGAATCCACCGGTGCTAATTGAAGCAGAAGCTGTTAATGTTGACCTAGAACAACAACGGCTCGAAGAGGCAGAAGAGTTTGGTAGACAGCAAGTTCTGCAAAATGTCGTTATGGCGGAAGCCCATGCTGTGCCCCGACGAGAAGAATCACGTAGCAGTCAATTCTGGTTAGCTGCAGTCCTTCTGCTCGTGGGGGGCGCTATTGTTGTCGTTGTCCTGGTGGTGACCAATCGCGATCAGTCTTCGACACCCCCACAGGCAATCGTAGAAACAGATGGTACTCAGAACCCAGCATCTCCAACACCAGACGATGACCCAGCGACAGCCAATGAAACAATATCAACGGTTCAAGAGACTCTTGCACCCTCCGATCCACCGAGCCTGGACCCGCCCAATTCACCAAGTATAAGTCCATCCAATCCACCGAGCATGGACCCGTCCAATCCACCAAGTATAAGTCCATCCAACAGCCACACACCAACTATGAGTCCAACAAGGCAGTGCTTCGAATCCCGCCTTCAGCTCGATGCAGCCCTGAAGTTATATCTTGACGACAGTGGACCCAACACAGCGATTGCAGATACGTTTGGTTGGCCAATGGGGGCTTGGTGTGTCTCCGGAGTGACTGATTTCACCAATTTGCTAGCAGACATGGCCGACCTTGACGAGAACATCAATGATTGGGATACATCGCAGGTGACTACAATGGAAGGGACGTTCAAAGGAGCAGTTTCCTTCAACCAGGAGCTATCCATGTGGAACACCGGGAAAGTCACTTCAATGGCCAATATGTTTCAGAACGCGGTGTCATTCAATCAAGATTTGTCCACCTGGGATGTATCGCAGGTGAGAATTTCACAGTACATGTTCCACAACGCTTCCATCTTCAATGGCGATGTCTCATCGTGGAACACGTCCAGCCTGGAGAGACCGGATTGGATGTTTGCATCAGCGAGTCGCTTCAATCGTGATTTGCCGTGGGATGTATCCCGTTTCCAATCGATGCAACTCATGTTTGCCCATACCGATGTCTTTAATGGCAACATTGAAGCTTGGGATGTGTCCAAAGTCGCTCACATGGGAGAGTCCTTTGCTAAAGCCAGTCGATTCAACAGAAATATCTCTTCGTGGGACATCTCAAGAGTCGGAACCATCTGGTATATGTTTTGGGATGCTGACAGGTTTAACCAGGATATTTCGGGATGGAACGTTGCAAGAATTTCAAGAATGCAGTCCATGTTTTTGGGCAATGGCGCCTTCAACCAGGACCTCTCTCGATGGAATGTGTCGAAGGTCAGGGAAGCACATTCCATGTTTCGATCAGCAAGTGCTTTCAACCAAGACATATCCGGATGGAATCTCACGTCGGCGACGGATTTGTCAAGGATGTTTACGCGTGCAACTTCGTTTAACCAGAACCTTTGTCCTTGGGGACCGAGACTTCTGGAGACACTAAGCGCACATGAAATGTTTTTGGACTCGAACTGCATTGCTTCCTCTGGAACGCCATTTCAAAGGAATGGGACCTGGGAAGCCATGTGTTCCGTTTGCGAGCCCTGCACGACAGGTATCCTATCATTCGAGGGTTACGCCTGCTGTGCACAGAGTTGCGGTGACTGTGGCGGACCGAATTGTAGTGCTGGCTCCGGCTCTGGCGGAAACGATACCGATACTAGTAGCTGCTGCCAACATGTCATTTTGAGCGAAGGCAACTTTTGTGGAAGCTGGGACGATGAGGCATGCGTAATCCCTTGAAGTGGGTCAATCTGTAAGCTTTTCTGTGTCCTTTTTAAAAGCAAATAGTATCATTAGTTAGACTGCAGAGGTTCAGGGGGCTTGAAATGATCCGAACCTTCCTTACCAGCGCAACTTGACATTATAGAGGACTGAGGTTTGTCCCTGGTGGCCTCGCCTTGGGGGGCTCTCTGGTGGGCCTATTTGTTTTGGGAGCATGGAGGACAATACCACCAAGGACAGGAACTGTCAATGGCACTTCTAGAACAGGTTCAAGTGCTTAGAGGGTACCAGTACGATGTACCGGTATGCGACGGAAGAGTCTTAGGCATGCAGGACCCTGCCTGGTCCAATATCCACGATGTGGAACGTGGAATAAGTTTAGTCACGATCCATTCGCGAATGGTTGGGTGCGCGGTCGATTGAGTCCCGTGAGAAAATAGAGCGAACAGCCCCAAAACCACGAAACACAGACCAGCAGCGTCCGCAATCAACAATAACAACAACAGAACAGCAATCGAAAACAGACAAGAAGAACTGCTGATAGAACACACAACAACAAAGTACACGATGCTTGATGACACTGCCGACAACCCGTGGGCTAGCGCTGCCAATGATGCGGCCAAAACGTCCCTGCAAGTGACATCGACGGAAGCGACACCCGAAGAGGAAGAAGAAGTGGACCCCGACAGCTGCGGTTTCATCACACTCTATCAAGTAATGCAAGTGTGGCACTTTCTGGATATTGTGCTGGGAGTTGTGATTTTGATTTATGGTTCCGTCATGGCTCATTCCGCCTCTACGGTCGCCGTGGTATTTATCATTGGCTCTGGAGTTGTCTTGACGATTCGTGGTCTCAGCGGTGCACTGTCGCTGGGAACAGAAGACATGTGCCACCGTTGTGGCTTGTCCTTCTCGGCCGGTGCCTCTCCCATCATGGCCTGTACATGGTTTGTCTTGATGTTCATCAACTTGATCCTTCCGGGTCATGTCCGAAAATACCTCGAAGAACATCACATGCTCTGGAAATTTCTACAGAATTGGGAAAATTCACACAAATTCGCACTCACACTACTCTTATTTGGAGTCTTTCTTTTGGAATGTGTACGATGGCAATTGGTCTTGAACTTGCAACGAAAAATTCACATTCTGGAAGCCATGGAGGACGCCAGAGCCAGTGCGAGGGCAGCACGGCGCAATCGAATGGCGGATCGACCATGGTGGTTTTCTTCCAACAACGCACCGTCCGATCCCAACGACCCCTTGACGGATGCTTTGCTGCCTGTGACGGCCGAGCGACATGAACCGCGACAACAATCTACTGGCTGGTCCTTTTTGGGGAGACCCAAGCGCACCCATCGTGTCAGTCAAAATGTACGAGAAGATGCCTCGGTCGATTTTGCGTCCATTCAAGATGATTGGGCCAGCCGTACCGAGGAAGACCCGTTCTGGTGGAGCCGAGAAGACGATAGCACCGCACCACCCACAGAAGAAGTGTCGTGGACCAAGGACAGTAGTAAAAAGTCACCAACGAGAAGGTGATGAATGTAGCAGAATTGCATTGTGGTTGTTATTGTGTGCGACATAACTCCATTGTTTCTGTTCAAAAAGTCCGTGGCAATGTAGAGTAAAGATGATAAGGCACTTTACAAAGGAAGAGGCACGTCAGATTCAACTGGAGACACGAGGGAGCAATCTGATTCCGGTAATAGTACCTGCACGAGGAGTCGAGGGGCGGCCACCGAGTCGAGTCGTTTGGTATCAGAATGATATAATCAATGTAGAGACGGTACCGTACACGTTTACTCCCGTGGTGGACTCAATGAGCTGCCATTCGATGAATGGTGCCACCAAGCTCCTGTTGGTCAAAAGATGCAAAGCGGTTTCTGGCCAAAAGGACGGAGAAACAAAAATCTAGCTATAACAGTTTGCAACTTCTGTAACCTTACTGACATTGGCACCTGAGGTGGAATAGCAACTACCAGATAGTGGCATGGGTTCTTGTACTCTACCATAGTGGTAGAGGAAGATTGGATGCACCAAGCAGAACAAATACAGCTAAAAAGAGGGGTGACGAACTCATGCGACCGATGCACACGAGGAGCCATCCGCACTAAACACGAATAGCAACAGCACCAACACCAGGACAGACAAAGATGCTCATCATCCATTGTAACTTCATATTGTGCATCAAACTCTCTTCCAAGACGCGCTTGTCTCGGCTGCCATATCATATCAAAAAACCAGCCCAGCAGCATGTCCTTCGTGCGCACCTGGAAGAAACCCCAAGTACTGACAGCACAACGTTCAATATCATGTATGTGAGGTACAGGTATTGATTTCCTTCGAACACTGCCATTCAAGATGACCACCGGCTCAGCCAGAGAGTCATTGTTCATTTTGGTATGAGAGACAAAGAGAGGGTAGCTAGCCCAAGAAAAGTCCTCCGGACGAAAGTGAAGTTTGGAGACTGGGGAAGCTGTTGCGGGCACCTACAAATGTCTGTTGTTTCACCCAAACACTTGTCCAACGGGTTTATTACTCTGGCAATGATTCTGTCATCCATTCCAGAAAAGGCGACCATTGGATAGCAGAACCATGGAGGAGACAGAGACACAGAAATCGATGAGGATGATCAAAAGGCTCCTGGAGAGCAACTCAGGAAGTCTTCGCAGGGAAAATGATGCGCAGGTTGAAACCTCTCATCATTAGCTAGCCATCCATCAGAATGCTTGAGAACCTAGCTAGGAATCAACGGTAACTCAATTTCTTTGATAGAGTAGATCGTACCAAGTATCTAGCTAATGGCTATATCACGTAGTGGCTATCGTAGATCGAATTAGTGGTTCTGACAAAGACAGCAGCAGCCGTCAAGCCTCGGCTCACAACCCACAACCCACAAGCGATCGAGTGAAGGAAGGTTGTACCAGGTACCGGTGCCTTGCATAGTACCGCTACCAGCCTGGTACTGTAGCAGCTTTCTACAGCTCTTTCTACCGTACCAGGAACGTCTCCACTTTACTGACTTTTGGCGATTTTACCAGAAAAATCTCAACATGAATTGATCATTAGACTACTCAAATCGCTCATGATGAATTCATCATCAAGTTTAATACTTTCATCATTAATTCACAATGAATGTTTAAATTCATCACTAATTCAATTATTTTCATCAAAATTCATCATATTGCAGCACAAATGCACGCTGTATTTTCAATAAATTTCATCACGGATTCATGATGAATTGATGATGAATTCAAAGTTTCATGATGAATTCATCACCAATGTAATTACTTTCATCATTAATTCATGATGATTGGTTTACATGTAATTCATCACCAATTCATCAAGTTTTAGAAAATTCATCATAATTCATCATAGGGGAGACGTTCCAGGTACCAGGTACTGGGTTTCGTGTCTTGGATCTTGGCAGTAAAAGCTGTTATTTGCTGAAGCAAGACTCCAATCGAGTTCGATCCCAAGATCCAGTGACTTCCGCTGCGGATTTCGGTTGAAAGAGGGCTGATTGATAAAAGATGCTCCCACGCAAAGGACACAATCCTTTTTGAGGGAGGTAGTGCCGGTAAACTGGCTTCGCGGTGTGGTGAAGATGGTGAAGATGAGCCAAGAATATCATCCTGTGGCTACCGCAATCCCAGCCATAGATGAACCAGATAACGGCATGGTTTCGGTGGCTGCAGCGGAAGCGACAAAGGACACCATTGTGGGGCTGACGGAACAGCAAGAGCATCTTCGAGCGTCCATCCCAAGCTGGCAAGATACTTTTTTTGAAGGACGCCAAGATATCTGGGGTGTTTTCGATTTTGACTCGAAAGCCCTGATCTCGCGTGATACTAAGGTGAACCTTTTGGCATCGGTGGTCCTTCTCTGGTTCACCATTTTTGTGCTTGAGAGTTTATGGGGGGCAATCCTGGTCTTCTTTATCTTTTACAACAATCATCGAGCCTGCGTTGGAACCCATTCCACACGCCATTTGGCTTTGGTGCGTACAGGCATCCTGTTCGTGCACGAGCGCCATCGCACTTGGTATGGAATGGCTGGGAGTTCGCAACAATTGGTTCCGTGGGGTGATATCCGCGTGATTGCCCCCAAGTATGCCTCTGGAGATGTGATCGTTTGCTTTGCATGTGATACTCACAGTGTCTGTTTAAGAGAATATGACGCTATCTGTGATGAAACGGCAGGGGTTATCTTGGATATCCGTGGTATCAAGGAGGCTGAGGCATTCGTCAACGTGGTCCAACAAGTCAGTAAGGCAACTGTGAAGGGCAAGAAGCTCCCACAGAACAGTTCCTTTGGTGGTGATCTTGCTACCGCAACCCCGGTACCGTCGAGCTCAGTGGTGTAATGCAAATGTTTCCTGGGTCCATGAATTCCTGCTTTAGAAGAGCTGAAATCGAGGCGAATATCAACTATAAAATGTAACAGAGGTTTGCACCTCTCGCTGTGGATGTTCGTGCGTTTCATTTGCAGACTAACTATCCACATGATGTAGACTTATAACGTGCTCTCCTGTTGGTTGGGTACACGGCCACGAATCTAGCTGGCTAGAAGATTGAATGAATGATTCGATTCAATCCAATCCAATCCAATCCGGTGAAGATCCTTTGTCGGGTTAGTTAGTTGTGCCGACTCGACTCCACTCCAAGTTATCACGCGGTGCCATGCTCGATGCGTCTGTCAGCCCAGAACTGTTTCAAGATAGCTTCAAGAATTCGCCTGTTCATATCTACTTCTGCTGTCCGACTACCAGGTACACTGATCGGACTGTCTTGAACTTTGCCTCGTATTCTTTGTTTGGCTTTCCTTTACGCTCTTGCGACAACTCGAGCTTCGCGATCTCTTTCGTTGAAGCACAGGACCAACACAACAACCTGGCCCATGTACTACCTGGTACCTAAATGTGTTATTCTCGAGTGTGGTGTTCAGGCTTTGCCACATGTACTTGCTTCGCTGGTACCGGTGCCAATGGCCTGCGACCTGCGACAAAGAAGCTTGCCCACGCCGTGGAATCGAGTCATCCGGGAACGTGGATACTTTTTTGGGGTGTGTCAGGTTTCTGACTCAGCCATGTTCGTTCGCTTCTTGCTCCACGAACCTGCAATAAACAGGAAAAGGGCAGGGGCTGCTTGTGTTTGAAAGCCTGACCTGTTTGACGGTGGCACGGCAACCAAAATGAAGGCCCACGCAGCAATGATGTGCCGAATAAGATGATGCATTCTTACGGGAGCTGTGGAAAGCTCGGACTCAGAAGTGTGGAAACTGAAATGACATCTCCATCAAAGTCACAAAAGCAGAAAAGTATGGAAGCGTTCACAAAACCAACACAAAGGGCTTCGGCATCCAGTAGGCGACACCGATCCCATCAAACAGCCACATCAATTTTCGTTCATCTGATATTCTTCCTTCTGGCAGCAATTATCATGCCAGTTCCACTGCGAGATTCCACTGCCAATGCTCTCCGAGTACTTTCTTCTCCCTCGGTGCACCGTCACCATAACCGCGGCCAAGTTCCGCTGAGACGGCCGTCGCTGTTGCAGCAATCGGCACATTTGGAACCACATGCGGATGAAAAGACGTTTCAGCAATCATCTCAACAACAACAACAACAACAACAACAACAACATTTAGTGTTGGTCGGAGGCGGTCATGCCCATGCTCAAGTCATCAAGGCATTGAATTGGGCCAGTCGTCCTTCGGACTTGAAAGTCACTCTGATTGACCAGCAATCGGCTGCGTCGTACAGCGGCATGGTCCCAGGATGTATATACCAACGGTACACACCGGACGAAACACTCTTGCATTTGCAACCGTTGGCAGAATGGGCTGGTATTGACTTTGTCCATGCCAAGGTGGTGGACATTGACTTGGAACAAAAACTTGTCCGCGTGGCGACATCCCCCACCACCAGTGGAGACGCCAATCGTCATCAGACCATCCCCTTTGATTGCATCAGCATTGACATTGGCAGTACTTCACGGGGACTCGATGACACTCCTGGTGCACGAGAATTCACCATCCCCACTCGACCCATTTCCAAGCTGGTCGAGCGCATTGACCGGTCCATCGAGGAAGTGATCAGAGATGATGAAGCACAACAACCAGAAGCAGAAGCAGATCCTCGAGTGGTTGTCATTGGGGGCGGTGCCGCTGGTGTGGAGCTGTCCATGGCCTTGAATGGCCGCTTTCGGTCTCAATTACCCAACAAGAATACGCAAGTGACATTGCTGGATGCGGGGACGGAGCTCCTGCCAGGGGAATCCCAACGCGGCCGTGAAAAACTACAACAAATCATGCGAGAACAAGGAATTCAAGTTATTCATCAATCACAAGTACAGGAGTTATCCGAGAATCGCATCTTTGCATCTATAGATGGCAAACCAACCATCATTCCCTACAGTCACTGTGTTTGGGCCACAGGGGCAGGAGCCCATCCCTTGGCATACCGACTCCAGCAAAAGGGACTGGATGCCACCAAGCATGGATGGATTCGGGTGAATCAACATCTGCAAAGCACATCGCACCCCTTTGTCTTTGCCGCGGGGGACTGTTGTAGTATTGACAATCTACCCACACCCAAAGCCGGAGTCTTTGCTGTCCGAGCGGGACCTGTGCTGATTGAAAACTTGACAGCCTATCTGCAACAGCTTCGCCGCCGTCGTGCAAACAGTGGCGTCATGTCTCCTACGGATGCAGAGATTGAGAAAGTCACGTTGAAGAAGTATGTGCCTCAATCAGACTTCTTGAAGCTTCTTGTGTGCGGCGACGGTAGGGCTCTGGGACTGCGGTTTGGACAGGCTTTTCATGGCAAGTGGGTCATGGAACTCAAGGACAAGATTGACACCAACTTTATGGACCTGTTTCGACGAGAGCACTTAACCGAGTTGAAAGCAGGAGAAGAATACGACACTTCGCAGTACGACTCCAAAATGGCGGCCAAGACAACATTGGATCCAAAAGAAGGAGCGGAACTCTTGTCACGTACCGACGATGATGTCGACTACCAGGAGGCATGGTCTGTAATTCGAACCATGGCGGACAGTGAAGACTATCGAGAGCAAGTCTTATCTTTCATGGGGGGCACACAAACACAAGAGGAAAGCGAACCAACTTCAGCTGTAGCTGCATAACATATTAGAATAAAGAGTAGAATTAATAGAAACTTTGCTAGCCAGTATTACAACAATCCCATGGCACATGTAGCGGTTGCCATCATCACGTTCCTACACATGTACCGTATGGTTACTCTGACGCTTCCACTGCCACATCACAATCCCACCCGCGAGGATCTTTTTGGAGAGATCCCATGGACATTCCTTTGCGTTCCACCAGATGGAACTGGCACCAGGCAAAGACTTGTCTCCTTGCCCAGCCAGCCGCACGAATCGAATCAGTGGGCACAGAGTAGCCCACCGTATATTGCATTACTGATGATATTGGTCCTGCTTTGATGAAGCATCTTTTTGACTTGGACAGTCCTGCAATTTTCGGGGCTGCCTGAGGTTGACCAAATCTCGTCTTCTAAATCTGGTGTGGCATTCTCATTGCCATCTTGATAGGCTTGATCCATGCTTTCCTCAACCTGATCGACAGTGGAGGTTTGACCACCAATGACGACGAATGTGGGGAAGGGGCGAGGGACGTCAAATGACGCTCATTTGCTCAGTATCCTTGCCGTAACAGCAGCTTTGACGCCGCTGCTCGTCGTCGACCATTGCGACCAACCAAAATCCAAATCATTCCATCCTTGCCTTCATTGTTGTTTGTTTCGTGTTGCTCCTATATTATCTATAGTTAGCCAGTATCACCATGACGACTCTGCTGCTGGATTCCGACATTCGCGATTGGGTGGTGTTGCCACTGTTTGTGATTATGATCGCAGCTGGTCTGCTGCGCCAAAATGTCGGAGTGCTTTTGAAGGCGGATCCTCAAAAGTCTAATTTCATCCAACAACGAGCCCAGGGGACTGCCCGTCATGCTTCCAAGCTCAAGTCAGGTGCCTCTCACTACATCTCTACCTGGCAGTGGCAAATTCGCCGCATGCATTATGCCAAATTGTTGCAAGATACGGCAGAGTGGTGTGAAAGTGATGAAGCAGAGGCGGCTGGGAAACCCAAGAAAATGGTCAAGAAGGAAGATGGTACATTGGTCGAGGCAGATGACTCGGGTGCGGCCGACGATGATCCCATGAGCAACATGATGAATCCTCTATCCATGATGAAGGGAAATATGGCGTTTATGGTTCAAAATATGGTCATGATGCAAGGCATCCAGCATTTCTTTTCGGGGTTTATCCTGCTCAAGGTTCCATTCCCATTGACATTTGGATTCAAACAAATGTTCCAACGAGGTTTGTTCGAATTGCCAACACTGGATACATCCTATGTTTCATCTGTATCGTGGTACTTTCTAGTCATGTTTGGCTTGCGAAGTTTCTTCAAATTGGCCATTGGGGATCCATCCCAGGAACAGAAAGAACAGCAAATCGTAATGACACAACTGGGCTTTTCTCCTGCCAATCCTGCAGCTACTGGCAGTGGCGGAGATGCCAATGCAAAGATGCTACGCGGAGAAGCCGAAAATATTGAAATGTTCTTGCAGACAACCCACAAGAGCAAGTTGGATGGGGTGGAAAAACGATTGCTGGGAAGCCGGTATCCCAAGAAAGCGGTTGCATACGGAAGTGCAGCCTCGGCAGCCAATGATTTCCTGTTGGGGGCAGCCGGAGTCAGTCGAGGCGGTGGCAAAAAGAAAAAGGCTCAGTAGTATGATATCTCTAGCTAGCCTACTAGAATCTATAGCCGGCTGTAAGAAATGAAATGTATAGACGGGTACCGGTAATACGAGATTAAGATGCATGGTTTCGATCTACCTACCGGTAGCTAGAGCGTTTGTTGGAGACATCCTCGATTGTTTTAGTGGAGGGATCCTGAACGAGGTCTTTACCACTGCGTATCCTTAACAGCAACGCCAGCGGCAGCTCCCAGGGAATGCTGTAACGGTGGCACTACATGGAAGTTGGTTTGAAGCTCTCCAGGCCCAAAGGTACGTTCCAGTTCTTGCAATGTAGTGCTGCTGGAACTGGAGGACGGCGACACGAACAAGTCTCGTGTCGCTGCAACACGTTGTCGCGTCTGTGTGGGAGTTTCTCGATCCGCCACCCGTACTTGTCCACCGCCGTTCAAACATCCCGAGGGACATGCCATGGCCTCGACAAAATCAAACGGATAGCCGTCACTCTTCTTGGCGAATGGCTCGAGGACTCGTTGGAGGGTTTGCAGTCCGTACGCAATGGCAAAACGAAGGACCGGAACGGCTCCAGGAGCTTCCTCGCAAGAATATCCGTCGTCGTGTCGATAGAGACTCGCTTGATAATAGTCACGATTCCTGGCGGCTGCTCGTCGTACGCGAGCACTGACCACCTTGCCACTTGTATTCGTGGCTGTGGGTACTGGTTTCCATACAATTTCGGTATCGGATAGATCCGTCTGGAATAAGCGCCACGCGGCATAGCGGAACACAAACTCTGCCAGGCCACCAGACCCCATGGTGAAGAAGGATGCATTCTCTGGAGACGTGCTGTTGCTGTTGTGCCCATTATTATTTGTCACCACACCACCCGAATCATCAATGTCCATCTGAGCATTATTATTGCCCGTGGTGTCGTCGTCGTCGTCGTGATTCTGATCAATCTCCATGTCACTTGTTGTCATGATGGAATGTGGAGAAGCTGCAGCCACATCTTCCTGAGCAGCGAGAAGTGTCCCTTGGCGTTGGATGGGTTCTGGCAATGCGAGGGTGTTGTTGTTGAGCTGCAATGCATGCATGGGTGCAGGTTCTAACGTTTCCAGATAGCTCTTGACAAGTGTACGCAATTCTTCCTGGGTGTATTCCTCGACGGGTTTCATGATAGCGTTGTTCGAGGACGCCTTGTCGTATGCGAATTCGGCCAACATTTGGAACCATTCCTGCGTTGTCAGGACCAAATCCACATCTTGTTGGTCCTCACTTGTTCCTAACAGTGTGGGCCTTGCAAAATCCTTGCGAGATGCTTCGAGCTTTTTGTCGTGACAGGGCATGAACGCCAGGTGGAATAGTTCCTGTTGTTGTTGTTGTTGTTTTCTCCACCAAGCCCCCGCCAGACTCATGGGTGACTTGGAATGAGCCAAATGCCGCACGGCCCCATGAGTCGATTTTTCCACCAGACATACCAATGCCGGACACGACGATGTCAAGAGTGGCAAAGAGGGAGGTGAAGCAGGTGTATTATTGGGAATGACATGTGTGCTTCCATCGGGTAGCATGAATTTAGTTTCCTGGTAATTCACAGCGATTGAAGGGGTATTTTGCAGTTCCAATTGATGCCTAAAATTTCCTGCCTGTGGTTGTGCCTGTGTTTGTTGTTGTTGTTGCTGTATTTGTGCTTGCTGATGGGCACGACAAAATTCTTCTCCCGCTTGCAAGAGCGACCACTGCAAGGGCAGATTACCATCCAGCACGGCTGCAACTTGCAGAATTTCTCGTAAGCAAGTGACCAATTGTAGCTTGATTCGAATCGCATCGTGTGGTGGAACTTGCAAATGCCGCAACAAATCGGCCCAAACGGCGGGAGATACCGTGGCCACTACCAACTTTTGGCTATTGTTTTCGTGCATGGCCTTTTTCAATGCCGTCAAGGAATGCTGTTGTTCCAACAAGACCGTTTCGGCCGTGGTGACACATCCCGAACAGGCCAAACAATCTGCCATGGAAGCCTTGATGGGATCTTTTTTATTCTTCAACATTTCAGTTGTTGGAATCACCGGGCCTCCTTGCTCTTCCCCACTATTAACAGTAGTAGGACTGATGCGAGTTCTTCGTTTGCGTTGACGCGGAATGACTTGATTATTGGTTTCGGTGGTCGGATGAATGACATTATTGTTTTTATTATTATTAGTAGTAGCAGGGGTATCCTGATTATTGGTGTCTTCACTGTTGCTGTTGTAGAGCGGGTTCACACATGCTTGGGATGGGGCCAGATAATCGTCCACATTGCTAAGGAACACTGCAGAGGAGTTGTTCATGGTTTTTGATTTTGGTTTGGATTTGGATAATTGTAATTGCAAGAGTAGAAAATTAATGAGAAAGGGATGGCATTGGTTTTGAAATGTTGGAGGTTCCACTGGACCAAGATCGATGGGATCACGGATGGGAACTCCGATTGAATGGACACGAACCCCAAACAAAGCCTCAACCCTATTAATACCCATATTCACGGAACATAGTGGTTAAGTACCATAAAATGTCTTTTATTTAATGTTAGAAGACACATGACTCAGCGTTAATAAATAGGTCATGCTAAGCGTGAAATGGGGGTACCAATTGCCTTAATTGAAGCGGAACGGTGGCATCCGAAGGTGCAAAATTGACATTTTCAAACCATTCTTTTTCGATCAACGAACTGAACACAACCGGTACAACCACGCAATACGCATTATCGCTACTCGGAGTGCATACTACGACCATCGCATCCCATCATTGCAACTGTCCGAGCATCCGAGCGGCTTTATCTCAAAGGAAGCTGTTACACATGCATATTTCTGGCGCCACGACCTTCACCCTTCACTCAAAGGAAGCTAGCTAGACTACCCAACGCTCATTTTTCTTCCTTCATTAGCAAGCAGCGATCAGCTTTCAGCCATTACACTACTACTAGTACACCATGACAAACCTGCCGCTCCATTTCTATCTGCGCGACTTGATTGGCAGTTGTCCCGAGCTTCCGCAAGTGGTGGCCGATAACCCCCGCTGCGGTGCCTGTGATCAGGATCAGCACTACCCTCCCGCACATAATAACAACAACAACATGTCGTTGGATTGCTCCACACACTCCACGAGTAGTCAACATTCGTCGCGTTGGGATAGCATGCCCAAGGCCATTATGGACAACCGCATGAGGTATCCGTCGCGTGATCCTGTCGCTGCCGTTCACAAGAATGACCCTCGTTTGACACTGAAGCAACCCAAACGCACTGGGTCATTCGAAACCAACTTTGCACTCAAGGATGGACTCTTGCCGCCGCGTAACAGAGGAAGGTCGTCAGCGTCAACAGCATCATCATCATCATTACAGAGTAGCGGCAGTCATCATCGAAACACCATCATCCTACCGACACAGCCTCGCTCTGGTGTTCATGAAATTCTGGATCAGGCCATGGATGAATTGCAATTGAACAACAGTCCACAACACGTTTGATGAGAGGCTACCGTGCTGTACTGTGTTCCAACAGAGAGACTGTTCTTCGGGAGAGAGTCTCACACGGTTGTATACTACAGATCATGCTTGATTTTGATGATGCACCTACTTCTGTATATCATACCACTGTTTTGTCGCTCAAGGGCCGTCTGGGGTTGCGTCCATCACGAGAGACATCCATGGACGGTACTACTGTACTGCACTGTATCTCAAGAGGTACCAAGAAGATGCGTACCGAAAAGTGGTGTGTTGTCCGGCCATAGCCTTGGCTCATTTGGCAGAAAATGTTGCCAAAGATTGCAGCATGTAATGAGAGCCAAGCAAGTCCAGAACATACCGTAGTACGAAAGGATAAACTAATCACACATAACGACCTGGCAACCTTGTCTAGCTAGCTACGGTAGTAGTTATTATTTGTTTGTTTCTTTGGTTGGTCAATGGCGTGCTGGCTGCTTTGTAGAAGTTGGTGGTACGAGACCCCAGACACAAACAGAGAACGACGAAAGCCTTGCTTTGGGTGTTGAAATCTTGATACCCCTGCTTGGCCTTCTACCGGTAGCCTTAGATGGGTTGTGGAGTCCCCCAATCCTGAAAGGAGAAACTACATGTACTGCCCGCGAACCATTCTGGAGAAGGGAATGGTGTCAACGAGGCATCGTCTTCGGACCGTGGCTGGGGCCATGCCCAGGCCTTGCACGTATCCAATGAGGCAGGTCCGTCGCTGCGTTGCTCAGAGGGGATGTGATCAATGCCACTTGAAGCACCAGACATGATCAGACGACGAGTAGCTGACTATGCATAAGAATGTAGCGAAGTATATCGAATGATTCAATCCATCCATGCTGCCAGGTACCAACTATTCAACAAACCACCAGCAACAGAGAGCATCAAACTACTAGTTGTTAGTTAGAGTAAGCAATACACGTCTTCAAACAATTAGCCGACTTGCAAGATCTCACAAACTGACACTCCTATCCTTCCCCCCGCAAAGCCAAAGTAATATGACCAGAGCCAGTGACTATGCAAACGTCTTGTTTCGTCGCAAGGATCTCCCGTCGTGTTCTGCCTGGCGACGGCTAGCTTTGGTCATGCTTTGTTTCCGAATTTGAAACTTCATGGAGTCGCTGCTCTTGTTGGTGGCACTGTCAAACATGAAAATGGACGCCCCCAGGTAGGATAACGCTTCATCACCACTATCTTCCAGAGAACTACTATCACCGCCAACCGAGGCCTCGGATCTAGATGGGAACCTAAGCAGGGTATCTCTGATGCCACCTGTTGACCATCGTAAGGTCATGAATGGAGGGCTGCTCTCGCTGCAATCTTCTTTGTGCAGCTGTTGCTGTTGCCAATTTGGATCAAAGGTTCTTGATCGGGAAACCAAAGATCTTTTCGGACTCCTTCCGGAGAATTTCATTCCTTGCTTTTCAAAGCGTATCGGCGATGTTTTGCCGTGAGCTGTGGGCAGCATGCCTCTACCTTGCCTTCGACCCGGGGATAGTTTGCTACCCTCAAAAACCGCCTTTTCTTCCGTACACTTGAAAGAATTGTCATCCTCGTCATCCGTTTCCGTCAATGCGCTCTCTGCAGACAGCCACGAAAGCCCCCTCTCGGGAGGCTGTTTCCTGCAGGAAACCAGGAAATCAACAAAGGGTTGGTTGCCAACCCTTTTCTCCGTGTCATCCCACCTGCTACCGCTTAAACCTTGAAGTTGATTCGTCGATGTCATTGCTGTTGTCGAGACGCGTTCGCTTGTGTAACAGGCCCTCAGCTCATCACCACTGTTTGGCTCGGAAAGAAAGTCGTTTCTTCCTGCCAAATTCATGTCTCTTGGGCAACACACGAACGAGCCCAATCAGATATCTTTCCTTTTGACGATGTCAAGCATCCACAACGATTGACCGAGGAAGGGCGACCAATGCAAACCAGGGTTCTTCAAAAAAATGAGACCGTTTTGTAAGCTTTGGGTGTCAATCGCTCGTTGCTTCCGAGAATACCCTTGTACGGAACGGTACCAAAGCTTTATTAGGATGGCAATCATTGGTTCAAAGGCGAGTGCAGTTCCAGGTTCCTCGCTCTCTCGAACATCCAACAACTCGCAGTCAATACTAAAGTTGCTACTAAAGTGGCTATCTGGCCCAGCGTTTGATCGAGGCAGTCTAAGATTCACATAACGATCCTAGCATTGCAAGGTTTCTCTTGGCATCAATGCCAGTCACACTCGGCCGACATCAGGATCCTGATCACGCGAGATTTCAACTTCCAGGTCCGGAACGAATGTCCACATCACTTCCATAGCCTTTCAGTCGAGACAGGTTTGGATCAAGGAGAGACTCTGCTGCGGTAGTAACAGCTGACGAGAAAGCACACGGTACCGTTACGCACTGGTACCAGGTACCGTACACCACACCACACTGCTGTCTTGGAGCGATAGTACGGTACATGTATATGCTTGGGTGCAAGATGTCGCTGCGTACCCTAGAGAAGATCCTGTTCCCTGGCTTTCCTATTCGGAGCTAGCTACGGTAGGAATGGAACAAGTGCAGCAAGCAGTAGCAAACGTACCCGTACCACTGCGAACGCTCGATCGGTCAAGGCAGGATGGGCTCGTGCTGTGCACTAGTATCTAGTAGGTGTAAACGAGTCCAGCACGGACTGGCTGGATGCCCCGTGCCACAGCTACTGTACGACGTTCTACTAGCTGGCTAGCTTTACTAGCTAGTAGTCCACAAAATGGTGAGCTTGATTTGAAGATGCCAACTAAGCACAACCACCAAACGTAACGAGAGACGAGAGTCGCCAGTCACAATGCTGCCTCTCCGTTGTTCCTCCGGGGGAAGCTCCCCCAACTGAACCAACCACCAAACGTAACGAGAGACGAGAGTTCGCCAGTCACAATGCTGCCTCTCCGTTGTTCCTCCGGGGAAGCTCCCACGCCCCTCATCTGCTCGCATCGCCAAAATGGGTCGCCTCGGATCCAGAGCGACCAGCTTTGGTTTTTAACCGACAGCAAAAAAAGGTGGAGGCAATCGCCTACCCGAAGAGTTGCTTGGCATGAGAGAAGATCTTGTTGAGGATAATCCTTGGCCAAAACGGAGGAGCCAGAACGCGATCCCAAAAGGCGACATTCCCATTTTTTCATCTCCTCGTGCAGCTTGACAGCCTGCAGACGTGTTGACAATCCCGGGAAATGCGAGTTGTCTAGACCTGGATTCCTAATAATGCACCCGATATCCGGGGCTAGTAGTAGCTCTAGTAGCGAGCTAGTTGATGAAACTGCTGGCTACAGTACTCTGGATTTGGGGTGGTGGCTACCGCTCTGGTACATGTAGCTGGAAAACGGAGCTACCGTATCATTGGTAGGTAGGTGTTGTACTCGTCGAGGGTACTGGTACAGTACCAGTCAGGGATCGGTACCAGTACATTGCCGAGCTACAGTGCGTACCGGTACCGTACAGTACCTGGACCTTGTTTTTTCGTCCAGATGTCACTCCCACGGCAGTTATTAACTAAATAAATATACACTGGTACATAGGTCGACCATCTCAAAAAGAGCTCTCAGACAGATGGTCAGATTTATAACCCAAACCCTGCCATCAAGGACCGAAAAAATTAGCCTAAGGAGCGGACCTTCTCGTCCGATGTGACTTGAAACTAAACTATTTGAAATAACTGCAGCGTTTTTGAAAATGGCTACTCTGAGTAAGTAATTATGTGCAGGGGAAACAACGGAAAACGTCTTGTCTGACTCGACTCCAGACTTTGTTCCACCTCTCACCAAAGCCGCACGCCACCATTGTAAAAGCCAAAGCCGCCACCCGCCGAACCAACCAGCAAAGGATTCTGCTGCAACAATTTCAGAGGATTGCGACAGTGATCACACTTGAGCCTACAAAACGACTTGACACAACAGGCGGCGTTGCTTGCTATTCATACAGCTATTCATACCCAGCTTTCCTGCCTGCCAGGATCATATTTGATTCTCTTTTCAATCCGTTTAAAAGTGCTTTCCGAGAGGTATATACCCACAAGCTCCGGATCCCCATCTTTTTGAACAACAAGGACCGTACTACTCAAAGTAGGTTTCCCCTGATCACCATGTCTACCCCCACCAAGGCAACTCGCTTCACCCCCAAGGATCCCAAGATTATCCATGCGCAACGACAGCGTCTGATCTTGGCCAAGTATCCCCAGATTAGGGAGCTTTACGGTCCTGATATCCGTCTTTTTTACTCCATGGTGGCCATTACGGCTGCTCAGTTCACACTTGCCTACTTTGCTTCGAAGATCGAGAGTAATTGGTCTTTCGTCTTTGTGGCGTGGAGTCTAGGCGGTCTGTTAACGCACTGGCTGAGTCTGGGGAACCATGAACTGGGTCACAATCTGGCCTTCAAAACTCCCATATTCAATGAGGCTTTGGGCATGTTCGCCAACTTGGCACAGGCCATCCCATCCATGATGTCCTTTAAGAAGTATCATGCTCCCCATCACTACCATCTTAATGACGCTGAAAAGGATCCCGATGCACCCACCACGTGGGAAGCTGGTTTTTTTAATACCCCCTGGAGGAAGGCCGCCTGGATGATGTGCCAATCATTATTTTACGCCCTCCGTCCTTTGATAACGATGCCCAAACCACCCTCCGCCAAAGAAATCTTCAATGTTGTCTTTGTCCTGTCCTTTGACGCTTTGCTGGTATACAGTGGACCCACTGGTTTCAGAATGGCCCTCTTCAACTTTATCTCCACTTTGCTGGGCATGGGAATCCACCCCATTGCTGGACACTTCATCTCAGAACACTATGATTTGTACAACGACGACAGTGGACAGGAAACTTACTCTTACTATGGACCATTGAACTACTTTGCTTTCAATGTTGGATACCACAATGAACATCATGACTTTCCCAAGATATCGGGATTCAACCTACCAAAGGTGACGGCCATCGCCCCCGAGTTCTACATGAACCTGAACCCACATTACTCTTGGAGTAAGATTGTATACGACTACATCATGGGATCTGATACGGGTCCTTACAAGCGAATCATCCGCAGAGAACGGCCGAAGGCACAATAGGTGTACATTTGAAGGTACACACACACACCAACAAACAACAGTTTACACGTTTCTGGTTGTTTGTTCCCTAGAGGATAGCGCTCATGTCGTAAGTGGTGGAACACACAAGGCGACAACAGTACAGCCGATCTTGTAGAGTGGCTTGCTGTTGACTCAACAGGATGACTCAATATCAGACTACATATTATTATTAACTACCAGTATAACCATTTTCCTGGATGAATGGATGGTGTTGCAATGCATGCATGAGGTGCTGTTACAGAAAGGCTTGTCGCTGAACTGGTTATGCTCATGCTTCAATAAGTGATATCACCAGCGAGCGGGTGCTCACTCGGTCACCAACGCTTGAGTGGGGTGAATGGTGCCGGCAGTGTAACCCAAGCGGCTAGGACCTTGCAAGCACTGCAGATGGTCCTTGATATACCAACGCAGTAAACGCATCCTCCTAGCTAGATGTAGTTGGCTAATTTAGAAACCATTAGTACGACGAAGTCTCCATGGTCACACTGTACGGTACCGAAGGAGACAGGTGGTCCCGTACTGTAAGTACCGATAATGGCCAGAGGTGCGTCTAACACGTCCTCCAGGGTCATCGTCATGTTACCGGTAGCCACGCGCTTGAGGTGCGGCGCTTAAACCATGGAAACGGGGCAGTGTTGAAGTGATTTGCCGGCTTTGCCATTGTATCGCTTCAACAGGTTTTTGTAGCTACGGTACCAGGTATCTAGCTAGTCCTACTAGTAATCCGAAACTTTTTTGGCTCTTGGTTGGTTCCGTACCGGCAGAGCAGCTTGCTGCGTGCTGCTGCGGTCGTTGGATGGTAGCTACCAGTACCGGTACCATTTTTGCTTTTTCCATTGAACCTACTCCGCCGATTAAGTTGAGAATTCTCAAACCTACCAGCTTCTACACAAATTTGAAGATCAAGTTGAGAATTTTCCTTTCACCCTAACCCAAACCATCCGACTGATTCAAAAATCCTGACTGCTCATTCTGAGGAGTTATCACCTTTTTCAAAATTCTCGACTTTTTCGGCCGAGCACCACGCATAGCGGAACCCGCATTGCAAACCTACCGGTAGCTAACTGGTAGCCAGCCACAGTAGCCAGTTTGTTTTACCGCGGACCTGCCTCTCTTTCTGTTAATGCAAGACTGCTCGCCTTGTGGCCATACTAGCTAGCTAGTATTCACCATTCGGATTTGCTTCAGCTGGGCACATCGAAATACTGTAGCGCGTCTTCGTGTTCGTTTCAAGATCAAACGGTTTTCAGCGAGGGCCTTACGGTACAGTACAGGAAAGGGCTACCTCTGGGCAGACGTAGACGTCATGATCGGGACTAACCTAATACTGGTACCGTACATGCACGTCTTTGGATCCTTATTGTGCCTCCTGGCCTGTCAACCGTCCACCACAGAAACTTCAGAAGGAAAGATGGATGAGGCAAGATGGTGAACATCAAGAGCAAGCATGGTGTATTCTGTTCTCTCTTAGCGATAGCAGTAACGCTGCCCTTGGACTCTGTTGCATCGGCTTTTGTTCCATCGCTTCTTCCTTTCCAAGGGAGACGCCATGATTGGACGTTGCCAGCAACCCATCACTCCTTTGAGTTGCTTTCCCGGGAATTCAATGACTGCAGCGTCCCGGAAATCCAAAAGATTCTGGTGCAAAAAGGGGCTGAATTCAAGCAACGACAAGATGAACAAGAATCAGATACTAGTACTTCCACAGCTCCAGTGCTCAAATCTTCGTTCGACAAAGTTCCTGGATGCGTGGCGAACGTGCACATTCAAACCTCCCTAATAAAGAGAAACCAAGAAGAAGACTACCAAGTTACTTACAAAGGACACGCCGATGCACTGCTGAGTCGAGGCTTGATGGCTGCATTGATGACGGTGCTTGACTCCTGTGACGTGGACGAAGTTCGTCACATGGATCCTGCTTCGATTGCCGAACAAATGGGAGTCCGTCGAGCACTCAGTCCGGGCCGAAATGATGGATTGGCAAACATGATGCAAGTGATTCAAAACCAAATACAAACGCTCTTGTCGTCGTCGGAAACCAAAAAGACTGATGAATCAGTGGAGACGGTGGACTCGACAAAAACAAGAGACATTGCCCCATTGTACGTGGACGAAACTGGGAAATCCAATGAGGAACCTGGAAGGCACCAATCTGCAAGAGGGGATTCTTCCGTGGCAGTAGAATCTGATATTCCAACGAAAAAGAAGGCAACGGTGGCATTGTTGTTATCAGGAGGAGTCGACTCATCTGTGGCACTGAGATTGCTTCTGAAGCAAGGATACAATGTCACAGCCTTTTACCTCAAAATTTGGTTGGAAGACGAGCTGGCGCATCTGGGGCAGTGCCCTTGGGAAGATGATTACAACGTGTGTCGACAAGTCTGTGAACAAGCCGGGGTGTCGCTCGAGTCAATCAGCCTTCAGGAGGAATACCGTGATAGAGTCATTTCCTACACGATTCACGAAGCTGAACGGGGGAGAACTCCCAATCCAGATATCCTTTGCAACTCACGCATCAAATTTGGGTGTTTCTACGACGCCATTGCAGGACGAGACTTTGACTTTGTGGCATCGGGCCATTATGCTAGGTTGGAGCCAAACTTTGCAACAACTACTGTCGTAGAAGCTGGAAAGAGGGAACCCATGCGACTCTTTCGGGCACCGGATCCCGTCAAGGATCAGTCATACTTTTTGTGTGCCTTGAGTCAGGAACAACTCCAGCGAGTCATTTTTCCCATTGGCCATCTACAAAAGGCTCAAGTACGAGAACTGGCAGAGTCATTCCAATTACCAAATCGTCACAGGGCCGATTCTCAAGGTCTCTGCTTCCTTGGAAAGGTGAAATTTGAAGATTTCCTGGGTGCCTATCTGGGAGAACGCCCTGGAGATATTGTGGATGCAGCGACAGGTGACATTTTGGGCCAACATCGCGGTGTTTGGTTTCATACAGTTGGCCAGAGAAAAGGAATCGGCAAAGTACTATATCCAAAAGCAACTGCGAAAGGTCCGTGGTATGTTGTCGCCAAGGATCCTTCACACGATTTGGTATTTTGCTCCAATCAATATGACGAAGATATTTTCACAGCGGCTAGATCCGAATTTCACGTTGAAGATATCAAATGGGTTGCTGGCAAACCTCCTTCTACAGTTCAACAACACGAAAACGGAAGTGGACGCTTCGAGATGAAGATTCGTCATGGTCCAAGACTTGTTCAGGGAACTCTGACACTGATTGATCCCAGTGGAGATGAAGGAACTGTGAAACTGGACCGGAAGGATGGAGGATTGGCTCCTGGCCAATACGTTGTGTTCTATGTTGGCGAGGAGTGTCATGGTGGCGGTGTCATCAGCGAACGACACTGGGCAAAGTTCCTTTTGCAGCGTGAAGAGACGCAGTCAAAGAACCAGACTACAGCACTGCAGACATGATTAAGGGAACGCATCCCTGTCGCAAGTCATATGAAAAATCAAGGCTATCCTTGTTGCGTGGTTACAATTTGATGTATGCTTCATACACATTGGCGAAATGCAGCGCAACAAGAGACGTTCTTGCAAGGAGATGATGAGAATTGCGGGAAATAGGAACTGCAGTCGGAAGGGACAGAAGTTTTCCCTGCCTTATCTGCTGTCGTGGGTAGTGGCTTTGGCTTTCTCATGCAGATTGGTGCGTTCCAAGAAGCGCTGTGACTGGTGGTGGCTTTGGTTGCTCTCTGACAAGCGCTGGTGTCGAGATGTCTAGAATACTTCTTTCGTTGTTTCAATCCTCAGTCATCGTAATAATCATCTTCGTCATCATCCAGTGCCAGCTCGTCTAGCAAATCTTCGTCGTCTTCATCAATAACTTGGAAGAGGATGTCGTCTCTCTTCAGCATTTCCAGCTTTGACACTTCCTCCATATCCCCACCACATAGTTCCAAAACTAGTAGCACCACAACACGACAGGGTCAGTTATCATCACTAGAGATTCGGAATGAGCACCAAAGCTTGCACAATCTATCTTACCTTCGTGCCAGAGTGGTTTTGGCAGGCTGATACACTGTTTCAGCGCAACCGACCGAGCACATGCCAGAGGCTGGTACTTTCCCAGCACAACAGCAACATCCAACGTGGACTCCTCGTAGTTGTGGCACCCAACGAAGAAGCGGAATTCCAATGGATTGTACTTGCCCTCCAGAACTCCATCAATAGCAGCCTCCAATCCACCTTCATAGATCCCGGGTGAGATTTCCCGAGCTCCCGGTAAATCCTTGATGCCATGGATCATTGTCGCGGCTTCATCCTGATTGTCCGTGCCTCCGACATACACCGCAGCTTCATTTCCAAATGCCAGCATGAACTTGACAAGGTCTTTTTTGACGTGGCTGTCTTGCTCTTGGCCAGTACGCTGAAAGGCTCCATAGAGTACGAGACGGGAGAGGTTCTCTGTCAATTTCATGGCCATGGGACGGTTGAGAACCAACGCCTTGGCCCTTCCCATGTCTTCATCTCGCTCGACTACGAGACACACTTCTTGCCAAGTATCCTGATTGTCGAGAAAGATTTGTAGCATTTCGGTGGATTCATCCGAGAGGGATGTCGAGTCAATCTGGCCGCTGTCATCCGCAGTGCTTGCGATTTCTGACATGGAGTCTTCCACCAATAACTTTCATTAAATCAAAAGAAAGTTGCGCGTAAGAAGAGACAAACAAACTTGACTAGGGAATAATATGGTTCTATTCCATCTGTTTGCTTACCTGGGCCTTTCGGTACCACGCCTTGGCATCGTCCAAATCAAGAGTGTCGTCGTACATTTTTCGCAATTTGCGGCCTACAATGGAGTGTCGATGATTGCGATAGAGTTCCACTTCAATGGGCATTCGTACGATGAGGCCGCCAACTTCCGGCTATGAGGCAAAAGGAGAGAGAGAAGGGTCAGTCAGCAGATCGAATGAAATCAAGCAATATGATCAATCAATGTTCAGCACTCACAGTGGAGATCTCATGCGCCCAAGCACCGTTCTTGAATTCCTCCGCTAGATCTTCATTTTGACTGAAGAGCACCTGTTCGTTTTCCTTGGACACGGATGTTCTCACAGAAGAAAGAACAGTACTACTACTGCTTTCATCAGTTCCTTCTTGCATGGACAGCTCGGATTGGGCAAGATTTCTTCGAAAATCTCTCCAGTCTCCCAGAGAATCTGGATCAATCATGTCGTCGTCGTCATCATCTTCGTCGTCGTCTTCGTCCATGTCATAAAAGGACGATGCCGAATAGTACAGACGGCCTTGTCTTGTGGCGATTTGTTCCGAACATCTCTTATTGGCAGCGGTGATTGTCGTTGACAAGGGCACAAAGCCTTCCACATGGTCCAGCTGCAAACAGAGCAGCAGCGTGGAAGTCAACAGCAAGGCACCTAATGCCAAACTTGGCGCTGCCAGTCTACTGTTGTTGGAACTCATTTTTCTGGGTTGAAGAGAAAGGATTCTATAATCACGGGATGACTTGAATGTGAGCAATGTACCCTCTTCTCGCTCTCTCTCTCTCTCTCGTTGGTGGTCGTTTGCTAAAAACAGGTATAACAACCCGATTGAATTAGCTTCGCGTCAACAAGAGGAACAATGAAACACCAACAATGAGACTCCCAGTGGTATTAAAAGGATGCATTGCGCTGCAATTGCTCACAGAGGTCTCCTGGCAATACTAGCTAGTAGTCTACCGGTAGCTAGTAGTTGCGGTGTCGTCGTGGTCCACAGAGGGCAAAACGTGGCACCCAAGGACGAAACAATGAATCACGGGTTGCCGTGTGACGTAACCCTTGAGGGATCTTTCGCCTTGCTGACGGCCGTTGCAGCTGTTCCCCTTCAACAGAGGCAATGCGAGAATTCTACACTCTACCCGTCAGATAGACGGACAGTGAGTCACTGGATTCATCGTCTTTCTTCAATTCAGGTCTAACATGTGCTACAAGGACACTAAACTTTGTAGCAGCGGCAGTACCGCAGGAGAGGGTGGTGGAAGACCAAACCAAGCAGGCAGAGGCTGAGCTATATTGAAAACATAGCACGTGAAATAGCATGATGTGTCCAAGCAATTGGATATCATGGCCAAGCAACTCTCAAATGTAGATGACAACACGTTCTACATGTAGCTGTGCACAACGTGTCCTGACTAAGGTATCGGTACCTGGTACCACCGGCACTCTGCCTCACATAGATGCAAACAAGCAACAGTCTGGAAGATACAGGCAATTCCTTGCTGAACCTCCAACTCGCGATACTACATGTAGTTTCATCAAGTTTCAACACCTTGCACCAGAGTCCCATACCGGTAGCTTGGTGGAGGCTTCGGAGCTTCAGCGCACCATCATTCCATTCTGCAGCCTCAACGAAAACTCCAACAAGCAAAACACTGCGCCCTCCAGTACCGTACCGGTACCGATAGCTGCCTGGAGGTTCCCACCAGCTTTGACTCTTTCTCACTCAGCCTTGCTGGTTCATTAAAGGATCGGGTTATGAGCTTAGAGAAGATTCAATTCGTAATCCACCTGCCAACGCCCTCGTAGGTCTGGTACACTTTCTACGGTGGACAAAATAAACGGCCGAAATCCACTAGTTATTTAACACGATAGGCCGATTCGGATTTCGAAATTTTACACACACAAATTAAAACGCCGGTAACGGCCTGATGTCAGAATCCAATCGGATTTTCCTACTGATGTCTCTATAGTAGAATTTTCTGGTGACGTTGATTCTTCGAAATCCGATTCAAATTTAGGCCGTTACTCAGAAATCCGTTTGCCGGGATTCTCCACTGTAGAAATACAGTGAATTCCCAACTTCCGGATTCTGGAAATATATATAAGATGTGTCACATCAGACGTTCTTTGGATTTCAATCGGATTCTGACTGGATTTTCAATCCATGTGTGTCTTTTTCTGCGACCATGTGTACCACTTCATTCTCACGGGAACTTTATTTCGATAGATGTGTTTGTTTCTACGATTGAAACCGTATCTTTGAGCGACAATGGTGATTTTGCAGGTTCTGAGACAATTCCTTGCTATATTATAAGCACGAGAAGATGGAAAAATGAATTTGTTGCTTACTTTTAGGGTTCGATGCTTAAGAGAAGGAAAACAGTCGGAACGTCATCAATCCGAACTATTCAGCCAAAGAAGCACGAAACAATTGGCGTCCGTTGAAGTCAAACCTCTTCTTCGATTACTCTCTCATTCTGCCACAATTTCCACCATCGAAAACTCGAAACGAAAATATGCCCTTTTATCTCCAGATATCCCATCAAAACTACACAATTGCCCCCAAATAAATCTCCACAATGGCGTTCATCCAAGCGACGGTCCGTTTTGGTTAGCGGGAAAGAAGTTCCCATTTATGTCTCGATGCCATACCTGCGGTTGTGGTTGGATCTGTGGGGCAGGCTGGATCTGCATCTGCTGCTGTGGTTGGATCTGAGGAGCGGGCTGCATCTGTGGGGCTGGCTGCATCTGCATCTGTTGAGCTGATTGCTGAAACTGCGGATACACATACTGCTGTGGTTGTGGCATCACGTAATTCTGCATCATGGTTGCTTGCTGCTGCATCGCCACCATTTGATTCCAACTCATTGGAATCGAATACTGAGGCTGCGGCTGGATTTGCATGGGCATCGGTTGCTGTTGATACATTCGTTGGTCCATGACTTGATTCGCCGCCACCAATGGAGCTGCTGCTGCTGACTGAGGGAATACTTGATTTGTCGCAATGGAGGCAACTGGAGCCGCCACAACTGGAGCCGCCACAACTGGAGCCGCCACAACTGGAGCCGCCACAACTGGAGCCGCCGCAATTGGAGCCATCGCCAACGATTATGAGATCCTGCCACGGAAACAACCGCACCACCAGGTACCGCAGGAGCTGACGCAATACTTGCCGACGATGCTGCTGCTTGAGCGTGAACCAGCTCGAGCAACTGGGCCTTCGTCATCTTCTTCAACACCTTGTCATCTGGAATGACAGATGGATCTTCCGTCAGCAAGGACGCCTCTTCTTCGTCGTCCGAATCTTGAGTCAAGATCTCGTCGGGTACGGACTTTTTGGCAGAATTCTTGGCGACGCTATCTCTGGACTTGTTGCGATTTTCCAAGTAAAATCCTTTCTTTTGAGCTTGGCGCTTGGAGCCCGCTTTGCGGCGCGTTTACCGCCGCCCATCATCGGATTCTCTCAGATGTCGCCTTGGAGGACGTGGATTTCCATTCTTCGTCTTCGGATTCCACCGCCAAGTCCTGTATCGAGCACATCAACGCCTTGAGAGCAGTTGATCGACCTTCATCTACGAGACGTGCATAAGGGATCTGACTCTGTTCGCACTTGTGACGGGCGAATTTAAATCGAGCAGCCATTGGAAAACCGAGCTTGATGCATCTTGGTATTCCATAGGCACGAAGACAATGATTCGTGAACTTCTCAAGATCGTGACTCAATGACTTCACCGAGTCCTTGGCCTTACTTCGACACATTGTTGTGGCCTAGGTGTACTGACAGTTCCCCTACGGTTGGGAACCAAATGTCTCGACCTGTAACTTGTTCCCATGCACTGATGGTTGTGAAATACTCTTGATCTCTTCTGCTGCTAAGGCAATCTGCAAAGACTTTCCCGCTTCTGGATAACACTTGACAGGTAGAAGTCGAAACACTAACGCCACAGCGATCTCGAGGATTCTCGACGATTTCCAACCAGCGATCTTTTTCCGCAAGACTCCAGATTTGTAGAAGCTCAGTTCGATTGGTCTTATCTTCGGAAGTCGGATGCCATATGCAACATCCAGCCAGGTCACCCATCTCGCGAGTGTACATCCGGAATAAGTATCACGCATCATGAGCTCGACATTCCTTACCACCACGAAAAAAAAATCGACCAAGTGGAACACACAGACGAATTGGAGAGAACGTTCTTCCACGTTGGAGTCTTCCGTCTTACAGCTTCGCGATTTTCTTGCGCTCCCAATCAATCTCCGAATGATGACACGAAATTCCAAAGTTTCTTTGCAGATTTCCGCCAAACTTGATCATGAATCCGTGGAAATCTCCTTGCGTGAAATCCTCCTGAAGAGTACAGAAACTGTGTCGTAGTCTTTCTTCCTACTCGCCAAACACGTTTTGATATTGGGTGAAGACCGCGGAGAGAGCGGTTTTCCTTTGTTGGTTCCAGACAAACACAACCACTTCATTCCACACAAGATCGAGCAATAGTTCAGGATTTTGTGCTTGTTCGCATCTTTTTCTCCACACACCACATTGAAAAAGGCAAAATCGGTGGATAGTCCTTGGTCGTAAGTGACGGGAACAATCTCAAGAGGACTGGCCAAAACGGAACCTCCATGATCTCGGATTGTACCGAAGAATCGTTTTTGAAGACTCTCACACTTCTTCCGTGCTTTCTTCCTCGTCTTCCCAATCCTTGCAGCATCTGAAGCTTTTGCTCTTCTCTGTCAAGTCCAAGGATGTAAAATCTCGACCAGATCCAAGGGCAGAGGCAATTTCAGCAGCACTTTTCATTGGAATGGCTGCATTTTTTTGTGAATTTTCCTGTGTCGGAGTTTCTTCTTCCTCTGTTGTTGAGATGTTGGCTGGGTTTGAGGCGACAAGGAGACTCTGCTGGAGCTTGTGTGAGTACCATAGCTGATGTTGGATTCAGAGCCAAGTGCTAGCATACTTGCCACAACAAAGCTGGTACCTTGGGTCATGACAGGACGACTGGGTTCTTCTTCATATTCTTCCTCTCTTCCACTACGGCTCTTCATACCTCTTTCTTCCTCCTCACTACTGCTACTACTGAGTCCTCTACGGGTGGAAGGTGAAATCACCGCCGGCAAGTGGGTCACACCCTTCTGTTTCTTCTGCCGATGATGACATGATGAGCGCTCTAGTGACTACTCCAGTTGTACTCTAACAGTAGGGCTTATTTACTCGGTCTTTGTCAGGTGCTTACCCACAAGACCTCCCGCCTCGTTGACGGCCTTTTTGATCGTTTGATCTGATTGCGTCTGGCTGTCGGATTTTTGCCCAAGGGCCTAGGCGAGCCCTTGATCTTCGTTCTTGGCCTAAAATCCGCTGACGCGCGCTCTCGCGACGAATCGTGTCGGCTGCGCCTCCAAGAATTCTTGCGATCGCGCGCGTCATTGGATTTTCAATTTGCCGGGACGTTTTTCTACAAAGTCAGTCGAATGATGCATTCGAAAGACGCACAGCAGAGCTTTGGCCTCAAAAACAACGGCAAAGATTCTTGACACACAACACACAACCAAAGCAAAAAGCAACGAAAACGACAATCAAGAGACAACCACTCTACCAAAATTACCAACCATGGCAAAGCACTTGGCCCGCATTCACGGCACCGAAGAGGACAAGGTGAACTGTCCCTTCTACTTCAAGATTGGAGCTTGCCGCCATTCGGATCGATGCTCTCGTCTTCACCATCGTCCCGCCTTTTCTCCCACCATTCTGGTGAAGCATCTCTACCGGCACCCGCAGCGTCTTGCGAAATCAATAACAAGAGCGGTGGAGAAGCCGTCATTGATCAAGAACAAGCCAATGAAGACTTTTTGGTGTTTTTCGAAGATCTGTATGTGGAATTGAGCAAATTTGGCAGAGTGGAAGGATTGCATGTCGTGGAGAATCTGGGAGATCATTTGATTGGTACGTTGTCTCTAGCTAGCTAGCTAGCTAGCTGAGATGGGGCTCGTTGTGTTTTGTTTTGTTTCCGCGTGTGCATGTCTGTTTGTTTGATGTCGGGTGTACAGCTTGTGAGGATCCTGTGATTGTCTTTATTGGAGGCCTGTCTGTTGTTGGATCTTTGGCCGAGACTCCAAAAACAACCAACAATTCACAAGCCACAAACGATGAGATAATCACGAGATGTGTGATAACGGTTGATTTGCTCAGTACAACAATTTTCAGGGTTGAAGGTGTGGATTGGTTGAATTTTGGTGAATTCAATCATTTCTAATTGTCATCAAGCATGGCACAACAAAGGAATGGAGAATGATGCCAAATCAACTTGTATCTTATCGGTTATTTGGTTCTGATCAATCCAATGGGTGTGTGGTGGCAACTCGTGTTGTTGGCGGCAAATCCGTCTCATGTCGCTTTGTGAGCTGCTCCCCATTATCCTGTTATAGTGTTTCTTACGCTTGTTGATTCTTTCTTCAGGTCATGTTTATTGCAAATTCAGCGACGAAGAAGAGGCATCGGATGCCTTGCAGGTCATGAATGGGCGCTACTATGACGGACGACGAATGGAGGTGGAGTATTCACCCGTCACAGACTTTCGGGAGGCGCGATGCCGAGACTACGATGAAGACGCCTGTGCCCGAGGTGGTTTCTGCAACTTTTTGCATGTCAAGCCGGTGCCCATGTGTCTCATACGTTCCATGGAGGAGGACTGCGAAGCAGATCGGATCCGCGACCAGGAGGAGCGACGAGCCAAAGAACGGGAAGAAAAACGAGCCAGGAAGGAGAGCAAAAAGAGAAAACGTGAACGCAAGGAGAGAAAGTCGTCTCATCGATCATCTCGTAGTCGCAAACGAAGTTCCAGCCGCGATCGTGGCGGCGCAGAAAGTGATGATGATGACCGCTCGTATTCACAGTCTCCGTAGCTAGCTAGCTGGCGGTGGCTGCTTTGATGGAAGTTTGTATTCTCTCGATGGTGAAGTTTTAAATAAGATTAGTGGGGTCCATTTTCTATACAGTTTTTTCATGTCTAATGTACGTTGTTTAGTATGTACGATATATACCGTACCTCTCCAAAATTTGTCTGTCTGCGGTCTTTTTCACTGCCATGAGGATTGATGACAACCGTCCTTTGTACTTTTTCTAAATTTCGTCGGCCCATTGCCCTCCACTGGAAGTACCGTTCGGTGGATAGTCTCCAGATTTCAAGCTGAATGCGAGGGGATCAAAGGCTTGTGTTGTCTTGGTTCCGTACACCACCCAATGCTTTTTTGCTGGCTTTTTGTGCTTGTGCTTTTTCTTCTTGAGCATCCTCCCTCGGACTCCTGATCCTTGATCCGGAGCAGCATCAATTCTTGTGGCATCATCATCGTCATCATCGTCGTCGACATCGGTGGCATGCTTCGAATCGCTTGCTTGCTTATAGTTGATTGTTACATTCAAGTCCATGGGATTGGGGGCTGTCTCGGCCTTGCCCTCTGGATCGAGCACATATTTGATTTGCCAGACTTCATCAAACGAGTCATGGGGATATTCGTAGGGACATCCTTCATCAGGTCCACAAGCCAAGGCCACGGCCAGGTCGGCAAGCAGCTCATGCTTCCAAGAAATCACACTCACTTTCCCACACATTTCGCCTGATTGCAGTTGCTTGAAATATTCGTCAGCCAGCACTTTTACTTTGAAGGGGTAGACATCAATTTCCAAGTCAAACTTTTTGGCCAACGGCAAGACCGTCTCAATTTCTCTGTAATTAACCTTGTGTTTGGACTCTCGGTCTTGTGTCAAGGCAAAGATCTTTGTGGGCACTGGCCATCGGTGTTGTGGATTGCTGGGGTCAAACAGTGATGGTAGAAAATAGGCTCTCTCTCGGCCCAACCAAGAACAGTAGCTATTCCCTCCTTGGTGAACCACTCCATCATCAGGATACTTTTCGCAGTGTCGAAAGAGCAAAATCGTGCTTTCACAGCCAGATTCAATGTCCAACTCGGGATCGTACATGGAATTCAAAACATCCAACTGGGATGCAGCTCGACTGTCGTACTTCTTGATAATTTTCCTGGCGCTGCTGCTGCTGCTACCTCTGCTGGGCATGACATCATAGATAACGGCAACACTTAGGGCAACCAGCCCTACTATCATGCACGCCAAAAACCCAATGAACAACCTGTGTCCATTATTTTGGGACTTCAAGTTCACAAAAGAGTCCGAATTGTCCCCAAATGTCGTTTGGATCTCGGTTTTCTCCTTGGTTTTCCCGTTGAGAAGTGTCGTGCTTTCCCCTGCCATTGCTATTTGTTTGCTTCAAAAGTAGTCTGAGAAGGATGAAGGTTGTTCTGGCAAAAGATCGATGAAGATTCAGGTCCAAAGAAGAAAATGTGGAGCTGCGACGATCCAGAAGGGATCTTGCTTTTTTGCTGAGGTGGCGCGGGAGTCAAAGAAGATACAGTCTGTACATCACGTCGTGAACTGAACTGAATTGAATCTTCAACGTCCCAGCTACCAGTACGGTAGCTAGCTAGGTCAACAATATCTCAACCATCGTGTCCATCAGGGGAAGGCTCCAATAGTTTTTGCCCCCACTCCTCCTTTTGACAATGGCTTTCCACTATAGCTAGCAATTGTTTTTGACTACTAGGATGGGTTAAAAACGAGTTTGCACTGGCGATAGAGGAAATACAGCATTTGTTAGCTGTATAGGTCTGCACGACAATGCCGCTCCCGCCATGCCATGTAGTACTGCATCCTCAGTCCTGCTTTTGTCTATTGGTTGTGGCACCATCAGCATCATCTGTGGATACAGTGGTTGGTACCCCTCCAAACCCCGTGCCTTCCTCCTCCCCAATAATGTCCAACAATCGCTGTGCGACTCTTGCAATCACAAGCCGATACATTTGCCAATAAGACAAGTCCACATCAAGCTCAAGTTTTTCATAGGGAGGTGGACCTTCCGGCCTCTTGCGGATTGTGGAATGCGTCCGGGATGGTTTTTCGTGGTACAAGGGTGTGTTGATGTCATCATCCGAAGGGGTGGGTATATCATTGGATTTGGGGAGAGAGGATGGCGATGATATTGTTGTCTTGGGAGTTGACGGAGGCGTAGAGTTTGTTTCTTTGAGGGATTCTTCTTTCGAAGGATTCATGTTGTTTCCATCTTGGCTGGATTGAGATCCCAGGACCTTTTGCATGGCTCGTTGTGTTCGCTTCTTGTTTTTCTTTCCTTCTGCTACCGCCCTGGCCAAAAGTTGGAATTCCTTTTCAATAGATTTTTGTTCTGGAGATTTCTCGTCGTCATCATCATTCTCGATATCGCCGCCCAGCTTTTCCATGGCTTTCTCCAAGTCTCCCTTTGCCGTGTCATAGCATCCCCGTAGTCGTCGAGCCTTTCCACGCTTAAAGTAGAGTTTGGCAACGCCTTGACCCTTGGTACCTTCCTCCAAGGATTCCATGCCCAATGTACAAAATACTTCTGCCTTATGGTACCACCCCAGTTGCAATGCCGACTGAGCCAAGTTGTTCATGACGGGAAGAATGAATACTTGTAGATCGTCTACTACTTTTTGTTGTTGTTGTGTGGTATCACGGACCACGAGACATGTCAAGTAAATGTCAATGGCTTGCTTGTATTTTCCTTCTTGGTAGAGCTGATTGCCCTGCTGTCGTTGTTTCTGTGCCCATTCAATTTTCTGTTCCAAGGACATTTTGGAGGTCAACTGCGCTGCCTGTTCCAGTTTGTTTTTCATGTCTTGCGACGACATTTCTTCGTCCGTGGCCTTGCGTGCCGAACCATCGGGCATTCGTTTTTGCAGTTCAAAAAACTGTTTCTTTTCTGTTGTTGTTGTTGTGGTCGAACCTGCCTCTTCTTGTTGCATGAGCTCATTCAACGTCGAGTTGATGGAATCAATGACGTAAGAAGTCGTCACAAAGTCCGTGAGAGGATTCACTTCCTTGGCGCTACCGGTATTCTCGGAGCCTTTCTTCGACTGGAGCTCAGAGTCATGGCTCGATGATGCTCCATCATCCTGGTGAGAGGATGCTGATGTTGCCTCTGCTGCAGGGGCCTCGTTGGTTTCTTCCAGAGATGTCATGATGGCCGGTCGAAACGAAAGGATCGATCGAGGAATGTGGCGGATGATAAATAATAAATAAATAAATAAATATAAATAAATATAATTGATCGGTTGATGGGTGGAGGCGAAGAGATTTGAAGCAGGCAGAGCTGTGAAGATTGAGTCGGGACGCCGTTTGGCTTCTCCGTAAAAGAGCAAGTGCGCGGCCCTAACCCGGTTCCGCACCAAGCCTCACCGGAAACGGAATTGAAGAGAGAAACGATTGAGAGCCATTTCAAACATGATCAACGATGATCCTCCGTCATCCAAGTCCTCTTGTAATCAATCGTACAATAGCAAGGTCGCATCTCAAGTTGCAGGACCACTTGCTACTGTAGTAGCCTAGGCTAGTTTCGTGGGTTGGATTCCGAGTAGTGTTCATGGAAAGTCCCAGTCTCTGATCCCCACACTCTCTTCATTAGCACTACAAGAGCAAAGACAAAAAGCACGATGCAAGCCGTTCCAAACGACCACGACGACGAAACCAACAATAATGTGCTGGATGGAAACCCTCATGATACCGAAGCAGTGCTGGACATTTCGCTGTCAGAGCAAGGAGCTCGAGCCCTCTCGCGACACCTTCCAAATGTCGAAACGCTGTACATTCGTTCTCTAATCGATGAAGACGATGACAACAACAACCACGTCCCAATAAATAATCACAATCGGCCCGCAATTGGCAACGTGACCGACGAACAAATTGTTTCCATGTTCTCCATTCTCGGGGATCACCAACGGCTACGTCATTTAGTACTGGACAATTTGGATGCGCTGCAGGAAGACGACCGTGTCTTTCCGCTGGAAGCTCTGACGGTGCTGGTGCAAAAAGCACGGCACTTAAAGTCCCTTCAGTTGGATATGGATGTGGCCATTTCAGGGACGCCCGTTCACGGCCGCGCTTTTCTGTTGGCGCTACGACAACATTCCTCTCTGGAAACTCTGGAACTGACTGAATTTGGAAATGCGAGGTCAACTATTCTAGCGAGTGAATTCTCGCCTCTCATGGTGCCAAATAGGTGGAAAGAACTCTCCCTTTCCGGAGGACAACAAATCACCGATCAACAGGTCGACATTGCCATTCTGCAATCGCAGGCTCTGACAAAATTGCTCGTCGATTCCAATGGAGACTTTCAGCGACACTTATCCCGCGTGCTGGAAGCCCTACAGAACCAACAGTGCCAGCACCTCCATGAATTGGTGGTCTTGGATGACTTGACGGAACAAACTGCCTTGGACTTTGCTTCCATGATTCGACACAATCATCGCACGCTACAATACTTGTTTCTATCGCTGGGTATTCAGTCGCGATATGGAACGCTCATTACAGAGGCATTGCTTCACAACAACCATATTCACTCCATACGGTTTGTCATGTCAGGAGAACGCAATGGAGACGCCACAGCATTGGTACATCACTTGAGACACAACAGAACTCTCAAACGAATACATATCCACTTTCAGGGATTGTTCAGTCAAGATCGAGTCAACGAAGTCTTTTTGAAACCATTCTTGGATATACTACGAGAAGACAACTACACATTGGAAAGAATCAAACTCGACAAGTGTCATTCCGCGTTCAGTCTGTCAAGAGAAGTTGAGTTCTTTTTGCAATTGAACCGGGCCGGTCGAAATGAACTATTGGAAAGCACAATCAATAGCAATATCAATAATACAAGGACGGATGTGGTGCGAAGATTGTGGGCCAACAAAATCATTCAGCACAGATCAAATGTGAATGTTGTATTCTACTTTTTGTTGCAGAATCCATCCTTTCTTCCTGCTACAGTATGAATAACCTGCTACACAACGGAGGAAGGAGGGGTGAAACCATGGCTGGTTTTGGATTGACTTTGTTAGGGAACAAGCAAACAAGGCAGAGAAGCTTACCGGTATGCATTCAAGTCCAGCCAGCAAGAGTTTCATGATCAAAACTGATGTACACATGCCACATCTATACAAAGTGGCACACAGTACGTACAATCATATATTATATTATTATGGGGAAAAGGTAATCCACAATCAATCAATTATTCTTTTCCAGCCGGACTTGAAAACTGTAACTTTTCTAGGTGCAGCTCCATGAAAAGAGATGGATATTAGTACCAGACACATCTAACTAAGGCATCGGTTTGGGGTCTAGAAACATACTCTGTAGACTTCCACTCTTGCGAAGAAGGCGACACGAAAAAGAGACAAACTTCCGAAACAGCATACATGTACCGGTACCTGGCGCGGCATAGTTTGTTCTAGGTGCTCTAGAGCCAGCCGGGGACTGGTCCCCGCACCAATGAAGGAACGAAGTGCTTACACAACTTCTCGCTCGGCTAACGACTAGCTGAGCTCAAAGACCTGAGGTTACGGCGGGCTGCATCACGGAGGGAGTACGTGTACAGTAGAAAGAAAGCAGGCGTGTGGGACCTTCGTTACACGACAACTCCAAGAAGAGAACTGTCAAGAGGTGTCGCTAACCCATCTGTTGCAAGCTCACGTGTTACTAGAAACTCTCTTTGGTATCCAGAAGCAAACATCCACAAGTCTCCACATTCATCCAATGAAACACTCCAGCCCCGAAGAAAGGGCCACGGTGGCGCAATGTGGAGCATGCTGACGAAAGCACATCTCAAGCCAAAAATCTCGCGTGAACGAGGATCTCGACTCCCACGGCGGAAAACAGCTGCAAAAGCTGCTGTCCAAGCAGACATGGTTGAAGTGCGTGGGAACGGGTATCGAGTTCGCAGCAAAGAACACGCATAGTGACATCGGCTTCAACTCGTCGTATCCGACACCCGACGAACTTGAGCCATGAGAACGCTTGCTCATCCATTCTTCTGCCAAGAAAGTGGATGATACCCTTCTTTCTCGCCAGAGATCCATTGGCATAGCAGACACCACATTCTTTAGAGAAGACGCAAGGTAGCGTATCAAGTTCCGTTTGCAGAGAAGACTGATCCAGTTCTCATTCTTTGGTGGGTGATTGCAATCTTGTTGTTTCCTCTCTCGAAAGATACCGCAGCGGCCTCATAAAAGCATTCTTTGTTTTCTATTGAACTGCCAAGTGTAAGTTGTTATGGAGATTAATTAACCAGTATGGTCGATCCTTGCTTGGGCTTGTTGTGCTGACTCTCTCTTGTCTCCCTTTTGTTTCTCATATTATGACATTCACAGAACATTCATATCATTACTATCTACATCATTATGAGTTGGAGAAAACTGGTTCCACACATCTACTCTGCCGCGAAGGTGACAGCAACGGGCGCATCCATCACGTTGGGTAGCACTGTGTTCTCCTGTTATCTGGCACTACAAATCGAAGCCGCCAGTCACAGAACGATCTTTGCCTTCTTTCCCCATTGGTACGCCAATGTGGAATATGCCAATGGCATTGACCCTGATCTCTTGGCTTCTGTTCGAATGCAAGCAAGGCTGCAGCAGCAAGAACAAGTAAAGAGAGCACTTTTACAGCCTCAGCAATCTACGCTCAAGAATCAGGAAGATGACACAACAACAAAGACAATCTTCACGGTAGAAGGCCTTGTGGAACCCATGGTCAAACAAGTACAACTGGATCTGAGTGCTTGTGCCATGACCGCATAGACACATCAATCATCTCAAGGAACGCAGATGAAGATACTAGTAGTGGTGAAAAAGTCATTGCGGCGGCAGCTTCCTAGCGAGGCGAAACTGAGTGGAGCATGCATATCAATTGTACAGTACAGACATTTTCTGTGTGAAAAACAAAAAAATTCTTCAAGGGCATTTCTGCACACGGCAGCAACAATACGCAGGTAGACAGCCCCAAAGGTTTCCATGACAAATTATTGAAGGATTGCATCATGGATGCAATTGACAGGCATCCTGTCATCGCAAAGAGCGATTTACTGCTAGGAGATCAGGCTATCCCCGTGTTGCGCACGATAATGAAACCAACTTGACCTGTAATAGCAAAACTTTTTGAAAGACCTCGTGGATTCATTAAATTCTGTGCTTGGCAGAATCACTGAAAAAGCTGCTACCATGCTCCATTGCAAGGGAGACACGGCGGTTTCTGTCTGTGAGGTACTTGGCTTCGCCTCTTGATCACTTATCAGCTGGGTAGAGCAAAAGTGGTCGTTGCAGCTCTTGCATTGCAGTGCTGCAATTTAATTCCAACCAGTTGCGCTCGGTGAAGGAACGGGGGCATGCACATCGCTGTACAGTACGGTATCTGGAGCGTACTCACAGTTTCCCGAGAAAGCAGTCGGAAATGACCTATTTGAGATGTAAATAACCGGCTCAAGTGTCACCACTGCATGAAAAGTGCACCAAATATGTTGCAGCACATTCAGCTGGTCGATGAAGCAAAGCAGGAGTTATTGAGCTCGTCCAAACCCCAGCACCTTGTCTCCCACGGTGCCAGTTGGCGAGCCCAGCACCACTCCCACCACCCTGTCCCCCACAACTCTTGTTCCCACAACCCAGAGTCCCACAACTGAAGCACCCAGCACCGCTGGTCCCTCAACTGAGAGTCCTAGCACCGGTACTCCCTCAACCGAGAGTCCCTCAGCGGGAATTCCAACAACCGTTGGCCCCACTACGGCGAGCCCGGGCACAGGGATCCCCACAACTGTAAGCCCAAGCACGGGAGGCCCCATGACTGTTGGCCCCAGCACGGCAGGTCCAACGACTGCTGCTCCCAGGACGGGAATTCCCACCACACTCTCCCCAACCACTGTGAGCTCCAGCACCTCGGGACCAACCACCGTGAGCCCCAGCACAGGAACGCCCAGTACCTTGTCGCCCAGTACATCAAGCCCGACTACTGTCGGCCCAAGTACATTGAGCCCCAGCACCGGAAATCCAACCGATTGCCATTGCCCAGCTTTCGAGAACTCCTGGTCCCACTTGATCCTCTGAAACTCGTGCGTCTCTTTCGGTCTTTCCAAGTAGATTGAAACTAGAATCTTTAGCCGGAAACCCCTACTAGCTAGGAATCCTACCAGCAAAACAGAGCAGTTGCAGTCCCAGACAACTTGCGTGCAATCAACTTCAAGACCGACGTCCCCGCCAAAATCACACAAAAAGTCAACAGAGTTCGAAAGGCAATGCCCGATCCAGCGATGATTTGCTTTGGGTTCAGGCCAACCACACCGTGGAAACTTGCCACCTCCAACACCGGTACCATGATCCCGGGTTTCTCAGAAAGGAAATCATGTCAGGTGGAAATACAACGTGACGGCGGTGCTGCTTGTGCGCAACATACCCCTGTTCGTATCGGTATCGGTCCAGCGTATTTGACGAGTCACCCTCCCTGCCTTTGCACACAACTACATTGAGTTTCTATAACATTCTAGCTAGCTAGACCAATTCTTTTGTTTCCAAAGTTCGCGACCACGGGCCCAGAGGGGGACATTTCAAAGCCCGAAATGGCGGTTGCCATTCCTGGAGGCCTTGGCCGACCGGCAACAAGAGATAAGAAAAAAAGAGCAGAAAGGACAGCCACAGCAGCAGCAATGCCGCCATCACCCACGGACGACGTTCTCTTGCTGCCATAGCTGCTGCCAGAATGGTGATAGTTGCTGTTGCCGGAGTGGTAGTAGGAACCATGTCGCCTTCCAGATTGGACATATACATGTAGGCCTCGAGCTCGAAGTTCTTTTGGACAGCAGCGGTGGAAGAGCAGCAGTTCTCGCCGATGGAGATAGAGTGGCCATTTTCCTCACAGATGTAGATATAGGAAGAGTAGAGTTTGCGTGTGTGGAGCTCGACTTTTTGTACCGTGGCGTCGTGGGCTGCCACCAACCTGAAAGCAAATCAGACCAAGATCACGGAGGCACTACGGTAGAATACGGTAAAGCTAAAGGTAGCTTGCTGCATGCATACTGCTACTTTGCCTGCAGCACCTTTAATAAACCTGGGGTGGCAGATCCAGCCTGAGACAAGCCATGATAGTTGGAATTGAAATTTTCGTACTGCGTAGAAGTGGTACCAGTACACTACGTACCGTACGACAAGTGGTGCACCGAAATTTTCACTCAGAAGATCTTTTCTTTCTATGGTCTAGGATGCTCCTCGTTCCATTTTTCAGTAGCAGTTATCAAGCACATCCTGCAGAGGGTTCTGCCCTTGTCAAAATGTCGGAGGATTGTGACGAAAAGGTTCCAACCCAACCTGATAGCAGTCATCAGAGGAGCCTGATGTCACCATAATTGCGGGTGGACAAGAATACCGTGAGTACCGACAGACCCTTCGCTGCTGGAGTGGTTATTTTGGTGCTGCATTCAGAAGTGGAATGAAGGAAACAGCCACAAAACAGTTTGAGTTCCCTGACAGAAAACCAGAAGACTGGGAACTTATTGCTTCGATGGTTGCCCCTTTTCCGAAAGCACAAATTACCAAGGACAATGTCTCTACAGCTCTCTCGTGGTTCGATGAACTTTGCAGTGCCAGAGGCCTGGAAATATGTGATAAGGTTTTTTGCGAGGATGTCATATGGGTGTTGCTGACAGATACAAAATCTGAACCACTTTTGTCGTCTGAGTCAGAGCTGGAGGCAATGCGCTCGGAGCGGGCCCAAGTGTTGGAGAAGCTTCAGACAAGCTTCACTTTCAGCTTGACGCGTTCCAAAGGGGCTTGTTTTGCTATTCTTCACCGTTGCCTGGAAGATGCCCCTTACCTTTTTGGAATGGAAGAGGTCAACATCTTGGTAGCGTTTCTGGCAAAGCATGACGAGTGCAAGGAACAGCTTTGGGAGTGCCTCAAGGAGTATGTGCCCTCCACTGTATCAAACTGGCAGTTTGAAGAACTCCTTGGACAGGATCTATTTCCAGCTTTACTCCACGGCGAAATGGCCCTGCATGACCAGGAAGCTCGATTCAAGCGTCAAGTTGCCAAGGTTGCTGATGGGCTGTCCTCCTATGCCAGGAGCCAGCTTGGACAGGATGATTACATTTGCCGAAACTTGTTTTCGCAAAACTAGCAGCACAGAGCACAGATCATGTTCCTATCGGAGGGAGATTTTCGGTTTGGCAATAACATTATAGTCCATACGTCAATGCTAGCTCGATTTCGAGTAGGTAGCTTGTGCACTTAGTTTGTGTATTGACCGATCGAGGGCGACACGAAGCTAGAATAATGCAATCTTCCCATGGCTCAGCGCTCCGTACCGTACCGGTACCGGTTGCATTGGCTTACCTTGTACTGGTACCGGTGTACCGATACCGCACTGGTACGTACCAGGACGTACAGTACCGTACAGCACTACATGACATTGTATTATGTATTATACCTGTACACTTAATATTATTAAAGGCTTTCTGCCAAGGTGAAATACCTGATAACGCTTCATGCATTGACACGTGAGGGGAAGAGTGCAAGGCTTTAACAGAAGAAGAACTTGTGAGCTTCTTCTTCGGCGAGGGGAACTTCGGCTGCTGCTCACGAAATGGCGGAGGGAGCTCACATTTTCGCTAAAACTCGAGAAATTTCAATCTAGCCGGCGCTTCTGGGTTTGCTTCTGGGAATCCTTTTTGCTTCTTCCCACCACTTCGTTCTTCCTTCCCTTCGACGTGGCCAGATAAAGGCGATGATGACACGTAGCCTAATGAGATACCACCGCATGAGTGGGGTAGAATCGAAGTTCCAAAATGATTCCATCTTGATATCTTGATGCGGCGAAACCATGGTAATGGAGAAGAACTTCCAATTGTCTCTCCGGTGGAACCGGAGAATGTCTTTCGTTGCAAGCCATGCATCGACCATGGTTGTGGTTGCTGGTGGTATCCTCTACTTTGCTAGTTGGAAAGAAGGAATGGGAAACAGTAATGCTTTCAAAAGGGTTCTACAGGAAGATAGTGACGCTGCCCCTGAGGGACTATCCGTGGATGTTTCTTTCGAAGATATTCTCAAGACAGTGATCTTTCTAATGACGAGTTGGATGATGGCCGTCGCAAGTCAGCTGGTTGGATTGCCATCTCTGGTGGGAGAAATTGTCACAGGCTTCATCCTGGGTCCACCTTTGCTAGACTTTGTAGCATATCCAGAGGCCATGGTACTTATTGGAAGTTTTGGACTGATTGGGCTGCTCTTGGACAGTGGAATCAACTTGGATATTGCGCAGTTGAGGCAAACCGGCTCCCGCGCTGTACTCATGGCCGTCACGGGTACCATCCTAGCCCTCGCCGTTGGCTTGGGAATGGGACATGCAGCAAACTCGGGAGACTTTCGATCCAGCTTTGCCGTGGGGGCAGCGTTTGCCCCTTCTTCTTTTGGTGTCGCCAGCCAAGTTCTGTCGCAAGGAGAGATCCTCAATACCCCCATGGGGCAGGTCATCGTAGCTGCCAGTGTTTTCGATGATATTCTCGGCTTGATTCTGCTTTCTATCATGGAGGTCTTGGTCAAAGACTCACCAAAGCTCGTTGAATACTTGGTGCCATTCCTGTCGTCATTTGGATACCTACTTGTTCTGGGACTTGTAGGGGTTACAGTGTTTCCCAAGTTTGTGGAGCACAAGATACTGCCCAGATTTCGGGAGGATACGCGAGACTTTGTTGCCTTTTCTCTCCTATTCATTCTCCTTTCTTTCTACCTTCCACTCTTGCACTACTCTGGCGCAAGTTACCTTACTGGAGCTTTCTTGGCAGGGCTCAGCTTCTCACAAATCAACTCGGTGCATGCTCGCTACCTTCGAAGTGCACCCCATCTAAAGATCTGGCTTATGAGGATCTTCTTTGCCGCCACCATTGGTTTCCAAGTGCCCATTCAATACTTCACGGATGGAAATGTGCTCAATTGGGGTTTTCTATACAGTGAGTGTGGAAGAGAAACATTCCATCCTGGCCAATTCAATCTCTCACACTGCTCTTGCACTATGCCTGGACACTCCATGTTTCTTTAGTCCTTCCTGTACTGGCCAAGATCCCGTTGGGCCTTCTCGTGCCTCGGTTCTCACGAGAGCTCCCAGAAGACTTCCCTTATGATCCGTACTGGCGAGACGTATTAATCACAACGTTGTAAGTTGCGTGCTTGTCAAAACATATCATTACCCCTTCAGAGCACGCAGTGTATTGGTCTAACCTTCCTACCTGGGGTATGTTCCGACTTGAACAGGGCCATGCTGTGCAGGGGCGAATTCAATTTCATTGTAGCTTCCTTTGCGCTGAGTGCCGGAGTGTTGGATCCAGAGCAATATGCCGCAGTAGTCTTTGCAATCTTGTTGAGCGCCATTGTTGCACCTCTGGCCCTTTCGAAAACTATTCGGTACTACAATGGCAAATTCAAGGCATTCCTCCAAAGCAAACACAAGCTGAATCGAATAGACAACACGAGCGACGGGAATCGGCCTCTGTTTCTCGCCATCCAGGCCCGGACGCCCGTTGCCTGGTGCCTCCAAGAGAAATTCACGGAAGCTCTCGAATCGGTCGGTCTCATCATTATCGACCATAGATCTTGGCATACCCTTGGCACTGAAGCAGTGGTCATTACGGAAATCTTTTGTCAAGACAAGCTCGCCCGCGTCCGCATACGACAAGCCTTCAAACGAAGCAAGAGCGCATCCGTGTTGACACATGCCAGCACTCCTGAAGACAGTCCCAAGCCAAACTATAGCCGGAGGACGATCTCGACAATCAAGGAGAGTCCTAGTCGCGAACTCTTGGCTACAATGCAGGACCTGGAAGAAGCAGAGGAGGTTCGAAAAGAAGAGGATGAGATATCCCTTCGAAAGCAGATCGTCCGAGATGCTTTGATAGATTGTCTAGGTCGAGACGTTGACAAATCCTCCTACGCCATTGTCGTCTCGCAATGGGACACTTTTGTCTTTGACGACGAAGCGGCAAGGAGTGTAGGCGATAGCGACGACGATGCTGGGCTCGACCGATCGAGGCATGCCGGATACCGTTTTGTTACTCCCGCGCCATCCATGAAGGAACCAACGCAAACAGATGATGGTGATGGAAATGCAGACGATCAACCACCAATCATTCCTAGCTTGGATATCGAGTCGCAAAAGCAAGACGCTGCGTCACAAGAACACGGTGCTTCTTCCAGTAACCCTCGTGCTCCAAAACCGCGACGAATGGCTTCCGTCGGCACCTATTCCGACTTGGGCAGTGCCATCACGACGGAAGATCCCAAGCTGGACCTTGACCTTTGGGATATCGACCAAGAATCTCATCAGGTTGTGACCGAAGGATATTTCATGGCGCCCATTGACGACACGGGAACGCAAAGTGTGGTGGAAGGTTGCGGGAGAGCTGATGAAGGTCGTCACCATCGTAGGACAGCCAGCGAAGACAGCTTTGTCCTCCGAGTTAGGAGGACTCACCATGGGCGGACAAACAGCGAAGATACGTTTGTTCTGGATGAATCCACTCTAAACGAGTTCGATCGTGAAGTGGAGGCCGCCATCATCAAGGACCGGTTGCGTGGGTACATCCGATAGGTCCCTTTCTGTATACATACCCAAGAGACCGGCGCCTTTACGGCTGTCGACTCATTATTCATAGCTTCATCTTTTAGATCTATTAGACTTTTTAACAACTACTGCGTCCATGGATAGAGATATGACAACTCTTACTTAATTAAAACTCTTTGTCACAGTCAGTTTTTAATGCTCATCATTGCCGAAAAGAGCAGGCGCGAGATTCCAACAATCAATTCAATGATACCCTTGAATCCTTCCTAACGATGCAACCATAATAATAAGTGTGCATTTGCAAGTGTAATGCGGGTTGTTTCGACTCGTACCAATATGTCATAGTTTCAAGGGGCGACCATTGCGATGTGGTTGGCCCTTTCACGCTCCATGATGAGGGAGAGGAGGTTTCTGACAAGCTGCCAATTTTCAGTCGTGACACGAAAGAACGGGGTTCCCATCCGTCTCAACTTTTCAACCCAAGATCTTTTTGTCATCGTCGGCAACCATTCGAAACACCGATAAGCTTCCATGCAGGCAACCGTGTAATCCGACCATGTTGAGACAAGGATTTCGTTCGCTCCGAACATTGACGGTAAGAACCGTCGTAGGAGGGGCTGTGACGTTTGGTGTGTTGGAAGCAACGACTCATCTTCCTTCTCAGGGCAAATCATCTGAAATCTACCACAGAGTGTCCGATCAAGTAGTCACGCCACTCCTTCGACGCTATCTCGATCCAGAAGTTGCTCACAATGTGGCACTAGACTTTGCTCGCAAGGGATTTGCTCTTCGGCATCGACCTTCACCGATGGAAGACCGGGTCAACGTCAAAATTTCCATGTCATTTGATACGACAATCCATGAAAGCAATGGGGACAACAACAGCAGCAACAGCAATAATGAGAACAAGAGATTTGCCTTGCAGTTCCCCAATCCAATCGGCTTGGCAGCTGGATTTGACAAGGATGGGGAGGCAATTCAACCTCTGATGGATATGGGGTTTGGATTCGTCGAAATTGGAACTGTCACTCCAAAGCCACAACCTGGGAATCCCAAGCCACGCATGTTCCGGTTAGCAGACGATCTCGGCATTATCAACAGGTATGGCTTTAATTCCAAGGGGGCGGATGCCGTGGAAGAAAATGTGAAAGCATTCCGACAAACTCAGCTGAGAGAAAGCAGTGAACTCGAGTCGAAAGATGGCTCCTCCATAATGTCTTTTCAATCCATTGCGACTGCCGTGTTTCCAACTCCGAAACCAGCTCAAGGTTTGCTGGGGATCAACATTGGCAAGAACAAGACCACTGAAGATGCCAAAACAGACTACGTGAAGAACATTCTACAATTGGGATCCTATGCGGATTATTTGGTAAGCCGTCCTGTCCTGTCCGAGCTCTCCTCCTTTGTGCTCGAAAATTGAAATTCTCATCCAATTCATCTGTCCACTGGATCTCGCCGTCTCGTTTCCGTTGCCACCACGACAATAAACCTTCCATGCCATGCTCACTCAAGGTCATCAACATTTCATCGCCCAACACGCCCAACTTGCGGGATCTACAAAAGGCTCAGGCCATGGGCGAACTTATCCAAGCCTGTCTGGAAGCAAGGAAACGACTCTCCAAACCAGTCCCCTTGTTGGTAAAGCTTTCACCAGACTTGACAACAGAAGAGTTGAAAAGCATGGTCCCTGTCTTGCGACTAGTGGATGGCGTGGTTGTTACCAATACTACCAATCAACGGCCCAAAGAACTAGTTTCAAAGCATCACGTCGAGGAAATGGGAGGCCTGTCTGGAGCCCCGATCAAAGATAAGAGTACCGAGGTCATTCGACAATTGTACAAGGAAATGAATGGCAACGTCTTTATTGTCGGAGTCGGGGGTATTGGAAGCGGCGAAGATGCGTACGAAAAGCTCAAGGCAGGAGCCAGCGTGGTTCAGTTGTACAGTTTGATGGTGTATGATGGGCCCGGTTGCGTAAGTCGAATTAGGCACGACTTGGCAACCATAATGGATCAACGGGGTCACAAGTGTCTAGAAGACATTATTGGGAGAGACCATGAGGAGATCTTTTGGAGAAAACAGCAAGAACGACATGAAATGTCACTGTCCAAAGAAAATACCATGATTGTAGAGTAGACTACGTCAATGGTAATGTAGAAAGGGATATCCTGTACACTCTATTTAACTATTCGTATCTTGTTGGAATAGGATTGCTTGTGGAGCTGCAAGAAGCAAGGTAAAGACCAAGTTCACCCATTGAACATCGACGGATTGAGTTGACGTAGCTTCGGTATTGTCGCCGTCTTGACATGGATTCTCGTGTAGCTTCCCGCCCCATTCACTGCACGCAGCCAATTGAAACGGATACAATTGCGTGGGGCTGTCCCGGACCTCCACGGAACTGGGCCTGGCCTTCCAAAGATTGTTCAGAACATGTTCCAAAGACGAGAACTCCACGACAGACACTGGCTTGAGTGCCAGATGAAGAGGAAGCTCCCCTCTACAATTGCAGTGTTCTATAGCGACGTCGTCCCACAAAGGCATGACAAGATCGAATTGACCGGTAGCAATGGCCAGATGAAGTGGCATATTTCCGTCATCGTTGGGGTGACACACTGCTTCCGAGAACTCTCCCTTTCTTTGTTGCAGCTGATCTAGGAGGAGAGCTTTCGTTGTTGTTGTGTTTCCGGTTGCATCATTGCCATCCACATGGAAGTTACTTGCAATAAGATGAACCATGTAGTTCCCATGTTGATCCACTTCCTGCGAGAGAATCCACTGGCGATAGGTATCATTTTCCATCAGGAAATCCAGCAACTTTACAGCGTACTTTCCCAGCAAATGGGAGCATGTCACCAGAGCACGGACAGTCAGTTGTTCCACCATATCAGAAGATGTGGTTGTCGTAGTAGTGCTACTAGTATCGAGTGCATTGTTGCTATTGTCCAATAATTCTTGTTGAAAGCTTGTCCATTCGTGGTCACAGATGTTTCCTTGCTCGTGTTTTTGGACCACTGCAAAATAGGTTGCTATGAGTAGCAATCTTAATTCTGCTGGTGGCACATACTGAGGGTACTTGTATGCATTGTGTAACTCGTTGGATACAGCATACGAAAGAGCTGTTCTTTGTTTCCGTTTATCTTGAATGAGCAGCAAAGACCCGAGACTCTTCTGGACCATGTACCGCAGGAGTACAGGAATATATTGACTGGAATCATCACCTTTGGCAGCTTTTATGAGAGCCGTTTCTCCCAATTTGTCTTGTGCGGCAAGGACTTGGTATAGACTCTTATTGTCATCGTGGCCGCTTAGTATTCTCAGAAAGGTATCCACCATTTCCGGGGGTTGATTCCTGGCAATGGCGATATGAACTGGCGTTTGAAGTAGAGAATCTTGGACTGTCAGAGCATGAGGAGCCGCCCTCGCAACCATCGTGGCGAGCGACAAGACGTTCTCATGATGGTCTTGCTTCACCAGGCCATGCAAAAAAGATCCACTGGCCAATTTCGACGTTGTCAGCACCACGGCTTCCAGGAGATTGGGATCCCTTATTAGAGCTGTCACCGATGCGCTCAACTTCTTCCAAGCTCGGTTACGAACACAATCATCCAGTCCTTTCCTTATCGCTCGCACGTTGTACTTGTTCATGGTTTGCCTTTGCTATGGAGTTGGTGACGGGGCGGGGTGATGCATGCCGCCATTGTGAGATACATGTACGGTATTCGGGCTTCGGGCCGAAACTGTACTGCAAAAATTGGTTTCTCAATTAAGCCTGTTAAGCTGCAGACAATTCTGCCCTGCTTGACTGGCCTAAGGGTTGGGGTTTCTGTTTCTCCATTCGTGTCGTCCGTGGATCTTCCAAGAACCGCGGGAGTGAAAGGTCTGACCCATCTTTGGCATCATTCTAAAAATCCAGGACGGCACCACGCACTCGTACCTCAGCGATGACACAGATCATCATTGTTGCCATAAAAAGACAACGGCAGAACAAACAACCACACAAAACACTCACTTCCCCCACACCAACATGTTACGAGTAGGACTACAACGAGTCGCCAGAGGCACAGCCCAAGTGGTGAGTGGGAGTGCCCTCGTGGCGACAACCGGTGTCGCTGCTTATGTTTCAACAGAACAAGGAAGAGGGATGCGCCGAGAATTGCTCTTTTGGAAGGGTGTGGCCCCAGTGGTGTTCGATTACTACTGGAATTTTGCCAGTAGCAGTCCCTATGTCAAGTATCAGAAATATTTGGAGCAGCAAGGTGACAAGGAAGTAAATGAACAAGAATCTAAAAAACTGCAAGAGCTTCATGAACGACATGCTCCGGAAATTCTCAATGTGCTGCTGGAACTCAAGGGACTCTATGTCAAACTGGGCCAAGTGTTGTCCGTGACGACGCTGCCTATCCCTGAAAGCTACAGGAGCAAGTTCAGAACCTTGCAGTCAGATGTTCCCGGTTGGGAGGCCTTTGAAGAATCCGTCAAGCCAGTGCTGGAGCGTGAATTGAACAGACCAATAGAAGAAATTTTTGAATCCATCGATCCGGTGCCTTGTGGAGCCGCTTCCATCGGACAAGCGCACAAGGCTGTTCTACGTGCCAATGACAACGACAACAACGTTGATGATGACGAAGACAGACAAGTCATTATCAAAATTCAATATCCAGATGCCTCGTGGCAGATTCCCGCGGATATTCAATGCGTGGGAGATTTCCTCAAGATTTGCGTCTTTTTCGGCGTCGTGGATGAAAGTGCTGCCAACTTGAGCTTCAACGAGTTCAGCCGACAATTCATTGCCGAACTGGATTATGATCAGGAGCGCAGGAATCTGCAAGACATTTATCAATCCTCGTTGGATCCAAAAGCACCCTATCAAAGGCGCGGTGTGGTGGTGCCTCAGGTCTACCCGGAATTATGCACCTCAAAGATCATTACCATGACATATTTGCCAGGTCCCAAACTCGAGGAAGAAGCTAGACGGCAGCTGCAGGCATTGGGAATTGATACCAAGAAGGGACTGCGAAGCCTTGTGCGAACTTCTGCCGACACCAATAGTCAAAAGGCCAATGAGCAGGCATTTGCCAATGGCAATCAATCTGCAAGGGATGTAAATGACGATACTTTGGAAAACGATCCAGAAACTGAATCAACGCAATCGCAAAACGATGCAGATTCGTCAACACTAGCCAGTCAAGGCAGCTGGCAACGAACAGCCGCACAAATTGGGAGCAAGCTGGTCAGTGTGAATTCATTGCTGGGAACCGTGCGCATGGCTCGTCGAGTGCAGCTGTGGTGTACTGTATTGTCAGTGAAATCCATTGATATCTTGTCCGAAACACCGCTGCTAGGATCAATGGTACCTTCCAGCCTTCACACTTGGGCCGAGGATCACAGTACTGCCTCGAAGCAATCAGAGCGCATGGCTCTTACAAAGGAGTGGATCGATGCTCTTTTTGATGTTCACGGTCATCAAATCTTCAACCTGGGGTGTTTCAACGCCGATGCGCATCCAGGCAATATTCTAGTCGTGGAGGATGAGAATTCATCAAAGCCCAAGCTTGGTCTGATAGATTTTGGACAGTGCCGTCGATTGACCCGACGAGAACAGGCTCAAGTGGCAAGGCTATTGGTCAGTGTTGCAAACAACGAGCCGGATGAAGTAATTGCGGCAGCATTTCGCGACATGGGCATTCAGACCAAGAATGACTCCACGGAGTTCCTTTCCAAGTTCGCCAAGCTCATGTTTGGTCCTCTCCAGAGCTACCATCTGGACCACGCATGGCACAAGGAACTACACAAACAGGACGGCGTCACATATTTCCCGAATCAACTTAGCCTCGTTTACAGGACGAGCATGTTGCTGAGGGGATTGGCTGTTTCACTGCAGTTCAACGTATCCGTGGGAGACTTGTGGAAGGAACAGGCTCTGGAGGCGTTGGACAGATACGATTCCACCTTGACAGTCGAGGAAGCATATGAAATGGCGCCCGTTGCGTCTCACCCTGCCAGGAAGGGAGTACTCGTGATAAGAAGAGAGACTGCGAAAGAACTTGTCCAGGATATGCAGGAGTCAACTGTAGCAAGCAGGTAAAGAAAAGATGAAACTAATTTTGCGCAATACCCAAAGCTATTCGCACCTGCATGTGATGCGAAACACACTGACTTGCTAGGCTTGCAAATCGCAACGCCCCCCTGGTGCTAATGCTGCCGCAAGGGCTGCCGTAAGGGTTTAGTTGATCCGTGCAAGTCGACCAAATATTTCCGCCCGTTGTCGCGAATTCTTGATGCAGCTATAGATCACTGTGAGCGAGAAGCCATCCTTCCGCTTTACGTCGAAGTCATGTTCGTTACAAACAGCTTCGACCTCATCTAGGGTCGTCCCCACATCCTCATGACCAAGTTCTCCCGTATCAAATCGGTGAACAATCTTGGCAACCCGATTGCGAGTGACGCTGGTCTGGATGCTTCGTTCAAACGCCAAGTCGCTTGCTCCAGTCGGGAGAACTGCACTGACAGTCTCCAAGGATTTATTGCTTTCCAAAACCATTGCGAATTGCCTTCTTGCATCCACAAGGCGATCATCATCATTTTGCACCCTCACAGCGAGTGAAAAAGCAGTCATAGGACATCGGTGGCTTCCAATGAGTCTAAAGACGGCGTCTTGGTTGGCAAGAAAATCCTCGATAGAAAGTTGCAACTCTAACTTCTGAAGGACTGACCGCTGTCCTGCTCCAGGGGGTGGCAACGTGTCGTCCAGCAGCACGTCAACGAGTGGCGTAAGATAATCAAGTGGACCATCTATTACCAAGCACAGTACTCTCAATCCATCCTGGCCTCGTTGCCAACGTCTTCGCAGTCCTTCGGCAATGCCTTGGACGTGACTTTGATTGTAGGAAGCTCCATCCTGGTCGCATCTGTACTGCAATTCCCACAAACCTTCGTTCAAACTCACGATTTCTCGAAGGGTTGCCTCTAATAAAGGTGTCCCATCTGCATCCTCCATGCAAAAATCAATGGCAAGTTTCTTTATGTGCCTTTGATTTTGAATAGTTTGGAACATCGTGGTACGGGTAAGGAATGGCAGTTCTTCGTCCCCATCAAAGGCCAGATCTAGTTCCAATGGTCTATTCAACTGCTGCAGAAAGTTGGCAAATGCTTGGGTCGATCCAGCTCCCGAAGCTCGACTGTAATAAACCTTGAAGTTCGAAATGGCAGAATGGTCGTTCAGTGCCTGGCCGAGCGTAGCAATATTGGCCAAATTGGTCCTGCCTTCCATGTATAGTTCCAGATTATTCAGGCCTGCGGCAACAGTACTGCCGAGAAAGGCTGCCAGGCCTTCCAAGTGGCTCTCAGCTTCCACCACAAGATCTTGTATGTGACATGTGGGATCGTCGGCCTCTGCCATATATCGCAGCATTGAGAGATCTCCCACCCAAGAAGACAATTCGCGGAGATTGGTCAACTGAGATAATGCTACTCCCAACGCTTGAATGTCTTGTGGGTGCAATACTTGGTCCCCCCCAGCGGGTGATAATTTCACTTTCTGGACAAGAAGGCGGGCAGCAGGGGTAGATAGCATCTCTACTAGACTCGGCCTGACATGCACTGGACTCAAGCGCTGCAGAAAAACACTGACTGAAGCTGAGTTGGCATTGGCTGCAGCAGCATCCATCACCAAAGCCGCAAGCCGATGAGAGAATACGGAACGCAATCTTGACGCAAAAAAAATGTTGATGTGTTGGAGGCATGTCGAATTTCGAATGGAGCTTGTGATCAATTGGACCGCTTGGTCTGAATTGCTTGGATCCCAGTTGTGCACGGTGACACTGAAATGTGAGATCGAGTTGACGCCGCCATCTCCCAGTCGCTCGAGAGGCCTTCCTGGGTAAGCAGTGAACAGTTCTGTATTGCCACCATCATGCTCCATGGTTGTCCATAACAGGGAATTCAGCTGTGGGCGGTTGTCGGAGTGTGGGGCTCTTTCCGCCCCAATGATTGTAGGTTATCGGTTCAGGGTTGCGGCACGGTGGACAACTTGAAGTGGTACACAAAATAGGCTTCCATGGTTCGATCGAAGCGCGAAGATCCAAGATACGCTTTGGGAATAACAATAATAATAATAGTAGGTGTTCAAAGATCACAAGGTAGCTAGCTAGGATTTCAGTCACGCGAGTTTGTTTTCATCATGAGAGGCCTCATCAATCTAGCTAGCTAGCTAGGAGTACTCGTACTGGCAACCTCCTCAACGAGCCACTGGTTGGGAACCATTGGTTGGGCCGGGAGTAGCTGTAGCCGTACTGGACGAGTTCCGGAGACTTGGGGTTTGCTGAAGTGGTACTAGTACGGTAGGTGCTTTCCACATGGTATTCATATCTTTCCTTGAGGAAAATATTCAGACTAATGCTGACAAGTACTACTCGTAGCGCTACTGGTGCCGTCTTCCAACAAGCTGGCCATTGGTTTGACATTCATCTGACAGCTGAGCTTCACCGGGGGAAAAGTTTAGTAAACGGTGCTGGAGCCGAAGCGTTCGTGATCTCTTCCCGGCACCAACGGTGGGTCGCTGGGTTAACCTGACCCATGCGCTCAGTGGGGGTACGCAGGTGCAGAAAAGGGAGAGGGAATATACCATACGTCACGAGGAGCTACGGTAGGTATTAGCTTAGTTATCCAGATGAGTGATATGTTTCCTGATATGTCAACAGAACACGGCCCACATACAGGTCACATGGACGAGCGTTCAAACAAGTGGTAATGTCCGGGATCGTTACGACCATGACTGCAAGTCTCGGAGTGAAGGATACCATACCATCTACGCGCAACAGGGAAGGTCTGTTCTTTGTAGAGGCAGCTTGGATATTCGTGAATTGTCGTCGTTGTCCGTTTTCATTTCTGTTGTAACGCCTGGAGAGCATCCAATGTGTACCCAACAGGCTTTCCCGATTCATTGGCGTCAACGTATAAGAATACTGTCAAGATCCATCGTGTCCCTTGTACGACAGGATATCCGCCATGGACCAGTTGTCCGGCAAAACACAGTACAGTTCCAGCATCCCCATTCAATAAATCTCCAGTGGAGTGAATGTACAAGCCGCCGCCATTATACTCGGATTGATCATTGAGTGCAATAGTCAAGGAAAGTAGTGATTCGTCTTCATGAGGTCGCAAGGAATCAAAGCCTGGACCGCTCTCCTCGCCACCACCGTCATATCTGACAATGAAACAATCTTGAATGTGTAGATCGTTTGGATCAATGTCGAGCTCCGGGGCAACCGTGGTGGCAAGCAGTGGCAACAGTGATTGTTTCATGGCATGACGGCACCACTGCTTGGCGGCTACTGGCAGATCAAACACGGGAATGTCGCAAGTGGGCGCCTGCACATGACGGTCCTTGGTCCACCCTCGATGTTTGACAGTTTCCAGTGCGGATTGAATTAGATATTGGCAAGCATCTCGTGACAGAATAGGTTCTGTAGAAGCATGAATGAGTCTGCACCTGTCCTCTGGAGGAATCTTGCCTTTCCACCGTTTGATAGCCAAAGGAATGGCTTCCCTCGGTACATCCAAGCTGAGGATTAAATCTGGTTTGCCGGCCACGGTCGGTTTTATTTCTAATGGCTGTGGTACTACCGAATTACCGGTACTTGATGTTTCCTCCAAAAACTCTGCTTCACCTTGGAAGGTATCATATACTTTTACATGATGGCGGAGTTTCTCATCGCTGGGACAGAGTTCCGAGCCCCGACAAAATATCCGACGTGCCTCGCCATACTCTCGTGCATCCAACTGTGTCTTTCCCAGTCTTCGCCACAGATCTGCATGCTGCTCTTCATTCGTTGCTCTTAGTGCTGCAATCTGTGAAACCAACGCCTTGACATCAGGAGTCAGAAGGTCTAGTTGTGGGTTCGAAGCCGAGGCTGCTGCCGCCAATCCATCACGGTATCGAGTGGTCAAACCTACTAGCAAGCTGAGCCACAGGAAGCTGGCAGCACTTGGTATAGTGAATTTCATTATGATTGTCGCTCAAGTACTACGCGTAGTAGTTGTTTCAGAGGTTCATCATGGTCAATCAAATGTAAGCTACCGGTAGCTGTCGATGTGACGTGAGAGCTGAGAGAGCGATCAAACGAAGAAAAATGAGACGGCAATCATTAGGGTTACGGGTTTTAAAATGAGAGAATCTTTCCTCGAACCTCCAACCAAACTCTGTAGACAAGTTCGAATGTACCGGTACGAGTTGTCATTTCGCTTGTGGTACCGAGGACTTTTCAACCCACAGCCAATGATGATCAAGTCGATCAGATTCAGCCATGTTGGAGGCTTCTTTTGTGTCTCCCAGCGCTCTTTCAGAAGGCCGCTGATTCCGTTCAAAAGTCGATGCTCGAGGAACCAAGCTTGTCATTGCCCACTGTGAAGGAATGCGCTGGAGAAAGGGCGGGTCTTTCTCTGGATTCAAGACCACAGCAGTAAGCATCATTCAAAAGAAACGCATGGGTCATTTCGACAGCAAGTTTGCGAGTATGATTGGCCCTTTGAGCTTGTCCGCGTTGGACGAGATCCTTCAATATGACCGTAATGATAGTGACGTATGCAACCTATTTGAACTCCTCAACCATTGGGCAACTACCAACAGTGATGTTGATGTTGATGTTGATGCTGATGATGGCATCGTCAATGAGCGGATGGAGGCCACTGATAAGCTGGTTGGAAAGCACTTTATACTGGGAGACGTCGACGTGGCCTCTAACCTATTGTCTTAGACAGTTTTTGCCTTCATGATTGATATCATGGAAGAAGACGATGACGGAGACGCACATTTCGCAAGCAAACAGTTTCTTTCCGGGACAAGTAACATGTACCGGTACCTGGTACTGTAAATACCGGTACCAGGTACGGTACCGGTACGGAAACTTATGGAAGACCGGGGGCAAGAACTCATTGCCATTGAAGTTCGCGATCTTGTGAGTAACCTGGATCTTATTACAGTGCATTTTGGGTGTTGCGGGCCGCTGCAATAAGATCTTCATCAATATCACCATCTTCTATTCTCTTGTATTTCTTTCTAGATGGGAGAAGATACCTGTTTCATTGTGAAACAGCCACAAAAGATGAGTAAAGCGTTTGAAGTGTATGTCTTTCGCCAAGGAGACGCATTTCTGCTTGAACTGGCTAGACTTGCAGTACACATCGGCCCCGATGACACGCCACAAACATGGGGCCTTGAGGATGGCAGCATCATCCATGTTTTGCATTGACGCACATCCTACGCATTTCTATTCCTATGAGGCGCTACGAATTGCTTCCGGTCGTGTGTGTTCAAACAATCCAATTGATTTGCATTTGAAGAGCCGAAAGACTACACAGGATCTATTGATTGTGCAAAAATGTAATATTTATTACCTCTCATTTAGGCAACCTTAGTTAGATCCAGCAACCTTTCCTTCTTGCCTATCTAGCTAGGCCAATTCCAAGTCATTATTCAACTGCTGGGTCAAATCATGGTTCCCATTCGTCGACAAGATACGATAGGATCCACCAAAATCAGATGGTTGAGCAGCGAATGGATTTGCCTGCATCATGTTGCTGGCTTGTCTGGCTTTGTACGTCTGAATTGCTGCCATGGCAATGGCTCCCACAGCCACCACGGCCAAAAAGGAGACGAATCGGTTTCCACCCCCTGATGATGAGGACGATGACGATTCCTCTTCCATCATGGGCATGTATTCCATCTCCTTGAAATTGCTGTTGCTTCCCATGGGGCTGCTCCTGGTCGACGCCACCTTGGTGATGGTGGTGTATTTGGGTTTGGCAATGTAGCACAGAATGTGTGCGTTAGCCAGAGCCGCCGTGACGTTGACCGGACGTGTTTCGAGAAAGACTTGGCCCGCCACTCGCTGAGGATTCCAGTGGGCATTAGCGGTATGGTCTTCCTCCTTTGCCAATATATATTTAAAGACGTGGTCGTCGTATCCGTGATCGTGGTGATTGAGCGCATCCTTCATCGTATCCTCGCCATGGTCCGTAATGTAATATACCGCTAGTGGATCCTCTTCAAACAATGGATTGAGAGCATGTTGCAGGTCTTGTGCATTGGGGAATTCTCCTTCCATGAGTCTGAGATCCATCAAGGTGGCGTCTTCTCCAAATTCGTCTTGACAGTACGCCGCCTTTTCGTCGATGGAAGCCATCCCTTGCTTTTGTTTTTCTTCGGTCGTGGATGCACCCTTGGTCATGGGCGCTAACCGAAATCGACTATTTCCATGGCAACCAGCGCCATCCACTACAACAACAGCAGCAACAACAGCAAGCAACGAGATAATGGTAGTGCGGGCAATCATGGTCGTGGTGGTGGTGGTCTTCGTCGTCTTTCAATGCAGAAATTCTGTGGAATGACTTGTGTTGCGGCTTCTGCTTCTGCTTGGTGCTTGGTGCTTGGTGTGAGCTTGAGTTGCCGCACAACAATTCCAGCAAGATTGAAATTTGAAAAGTATGCCTTGAGGGGGTGAGAGAGATAAAAAGGGCAGATAATCATTATCGCTTCAAGTACCGCTTCAAATGGTGCTTCAAGCTTCCACAGCGTGGAAAGTGGAAACGCGGGGTTCTCTTTACACCCTCGATCAAATAAGCAGCAGCAACATCAAAAGCAACAAGCCTCCTTTCAACTTCTTTGTTGACGACGATGGACCTCCTTGGTAACTACAGTAGCTCGGATGATGACGACGATGCTGCCAGCGATCGCAGTATCTCTCCTCCTACACCGATAAAAAAGACAAATGTCCACGAAGGCGCTCTTCCTCCTGCCATGCCCAGTCCCAAAAAGCTCACCGTGCAAAAGAACCCCGCTGCAGCTGCTGGTGTTGCGAATAAGACAGGCAAGGCGAAGACGAATAGTCGAGGGAAAAAGTTGATTTCGCTTCATAGTGTTCTTCCCACACACATTCTAGAACAGCTCACGAAGAGCGAGGCTACTGGAGATATCAGTGACAGTTCGGATGAAGATGATTTCAACAACAAAAAGGAAGAGTCAACGAAGAAGAACACAGCCTCCAAGAAGAAAGCGGCTTCGACAGATCCAGGCATTGCCAATTTCTTGTCAGCACTCAGTTCTGCCAAGACCATGAATACGTCCACTTCTCTCTCTAAAATGAACCACAGCAACAAAAAGAAAGATTCGTCAAAACTCGGAGCTGCTTTTCTCTCGGTCACTTCTACGACGACAATAACCAGAACCAAAAAGGACGGTTCCACTATTACCAAGAGTGACACGACTGTCCCGGATGAGGCTCCAGCAACGCCCACTGGAAATGACGAGACAACAAATGGATCGCCTTCCCACTACAAACCTCTCTCTCTGTCCCCTCGAACCGCATTTCATCGATTTCCCACTTCCAAAGTAGCTGCCGCGCCTCCTGTGCCCATGCCAGCTATCGGTATGTACGACAATACGCATCGACACGTGGTAGCCCCACCTCCTCCTGCTACAGTGCCAGATTATAGCATTCCTACTGCTGCTACTACTAATACTGGCAACAGTCGATCCAAGAAACGACAATTGCAAAAGGCACTACGAGCCGGACAATTGGATCAGGCACTAGCACAAAACAACACGGCTGCCGTCACCAATATGGATCAAGTGGACCCAACCGCCTACATTCCTCAACAAGAAACCTATGCGGTACCCGCCAATGGGGTGCGTGTTGCTGCCACAACCATGTACAACCCCAAGGCGGGAACCGATGTACAAGCCAATCTGGGGGGCGTCCGGGCACGAGGAAAGAATCAAATCAATCAGCTCATGGCCAGTGCTGCCAATTTTGAGCTCCAACAGGCACGACAGGGTGGAAAAACAAACAGTCAACGGGCTGGTGCCAAGAGGAAATATGGTTGGTAAGAGGTTATTATTACATTACATGTAGAATCGAATGAAGTCGAATCAATCAATATGTGGAAGAATAATTGACAAATATCAAGCGGGGAGGGAGAGCAGTTCGAAGGGGCGCTAGAACGACGATATACCAGTATTTGGTTGCACGGTGGAGTGTGCAAAAAGTCAACATGACTACGCATCATACATTTTTAAAAAGTGAGTTTTATGGATTTATAAATGACAATGACGCCAACTCTATAGCGCAACTCCCCAGGAATCAAGTAAGGCGGACTTCCAACGAAGTGATCCCTAGCTAGCTCAGCTTGAGCCGTTTCGTCATTCGCGACAGTTCTTCATCTTCTTCAATGGCTCTTTGCAGTTCTTCTTCCCGCTGCTGCTGTTGATGTTGTCGAAATTTCCGCCGTTGGCGACGATTACACAGTCTGCCTTTCCTGGCTTGGATCGCTGGTGCCAATGTCGCCATGATCTCCCGCATCTCCTTCTTGGCTTCACGGAGAAATCGAGAGGCTCTCGTCCGGACTACCTTATTGGATGCTCGTGAGTTGTGCAGAATACGTCGAGCTTTGATCATGTAGCCGCCGAGGTCCTGCCGTCTGTCAGAGACCATCTCTCGCATGATTTCAATTTCGCGAGATAGATCGCGAATCTCTGTGCTTAGCTTGACCCACCGCAGGTCAAGTTCGTTTGTACGCAACGTTTGAGCTTTTCGGTCGCCAAGACTCTCGGCTTCTTTCAGTTCCCGCTTAATGTCGTTAATGCACTTTTGGAGACCTTCCTTTTGCAGCTGGTATTCAGCTATACAGATAATGGCTCTGGCAGATTGCTGGTGCTCCGCGTTCTTGAAATAGCTCATATCCATGGCTTTCAAGTCTTCTTGCTGCTGAACTAGAGTCGTCGATTCCGTGCGAATATTTCGGTTATACAGGTCTAGGGCAAGACCGGCTGCGGCCATGTTCTCAATGGCCCCCTCCATTGTCTCTTCCAAAACGTGACGATTGATACGACTAGTACCATCGTTTGCAGAAGATTCCACTGACTTTTGACGCTTGGGAGGCGAGGGCGGCATCGAGGAGACCGCCACAAGGGCTCGTAGTGACGCAACATTATCCGTAACAAGACCGACGTGAATGGGATTCTCACACATTGATGAGCTCGCGTCGTTGGATCCAAGTGATAAGGACTGTGCCTCAGTGCAGAGCTTCTCGACGGATTTGGTATACATGTCTTTGTAGCTCTGAAGGGACGCTGCCGTTTGCCGCAGAACATCCAGAGATCGTTGGATCTTGAAATCCAGTTCCTCCTTGCATTTCAGCAGCTTGTCTAGATGTTGAGAATTGGAAGAAGGAAACGTGCTTGGCCCATAATCTTGTAATATCTTCTCGGTCGAAGCAGAAGCCCTATCCAAGTGTCTAGGTTGACTGTTTGTCTCTCCCGAAGCAGATGCACCAATCACACCATATCCTGACTGTCGTTCTGCGGTGACGGGGTACTCAAAGTATTCAGTGCTTCCCCCCACTTTGGCGGTTTGATACAGCTCCAGAACCTTCTGCATCAACACTTGCTTTGCGACAAGTTTCATGAGGCACTCGAGAGGTGGTGGACTCGTACTCAAAGTGACGCAGTCTTCTTCAGAAGCCCTACGAAATCCATAGCAGTAGGTTGCCTGTATGATGAGGTCCACGAGACGCATCAAGGCCAAAGGTTCTTGATGATTCTTATTATCACTTCGACCTGTGGTGGATTGGAGCAGCGTGTACTCGATTAGAGATTGTTTGCGAGCCCGGTTCTTGTCAGGTAGGATTCCTTCTGCCAGGATGGACCGCCCCAGCTGTAGCTCCAGAGTTGAGATTTCCCGTACAATCTGCTCCATGGCTTCAATGGACCCTCCCACTAGTTTTCGTTTTAGGAAGATCTTCTTCAAGATGGAGATTGTCGCCTTGGTTGGCATGATTCTAACCAGCCTTGAGGCAACGCTTTTGGATTTAGCAAAGGCCAGAGGCGGCAAGCCAAACTCGTCCAAGGAAGTAGCTCCCTCGGTCGCCAAGTCAGGCCTTGCATGTAGCAGCATTTCCAGTATTCCCTCCTTGTCGCAGTCCCCATCTGGAGCAGACCATGCCTTGTTGAACTGCAAAGCACAATGCAGAACATTCCATCCATACTTTGATTCTGTAAGCTGCACGGCGTCCGGGTTGGCATCCATAAGTCGTTGGATTACTGACTTTGGTGCTGTTGGGTTGCTGCAAGAGACTGCAAAATGGATCGCGCCAACTCCTTTGGCAATGTGCCTCGGTTGGAGGGGTGCTGATGATGGCAAGTTTGAAGCTATGGTTCTTGTGGCCGCCGAGGTGACTTCAAACGCCACATCCGAAACCATGTTGAGATGCTCTTCAAATGCTGCCCAATCTACCCCTTCTGTTTCAAAGTCATTGGGAAACCAACGTGCAATTCCTCCTATGGGTACGCTGCACGCCTCTTCGTGGGTACTATCACCAGCATGCTGCATAGCGTGCTAATAAGGAACAAATAGAGACCTGGACTAATATTATTGGATCGCGAAGCAAGAGAACGTCTGGCAAAGCCGCTTCTGGACAGAGATAAAGGAGGAAGCTTCGGAGATTGCTCGCAACAAGAGGTAGAGGAATCTCGCTGATTATGTGAAGGGAGCAAAGCTTTGGAGGAATATGATGTCTCAACGATGGGCAGCCAACATTGAATTGGACAGAACCATCAAATCGCAAATTGCGGAGAATGGTTACTAGCTAGTAGCTAGTAGACTATGGGGTGTCAGCATAGAAGATAGGGTATGCGAGATAAGATACACATATAAGATGTCATCCCCCTAATTCTTCTAGTCCTCTCACACTATGGGCGGAATGTCTTTTCGCGCTGATTGTAACGCTTGGTTAACCTCTTTTGGCGCGCTACTTAGATCAAAACGGATGGAAAGATTGTGCCGGTGCACAAATCGTGCCGACCAACAATCTTCACTCACGCAGTGGAAGAAGTTGGGTCTTGAGAATGATTTGGCAGCAAAAGTCTGCACCAGCAATCCAGCTCTGCTTGGGAAAATCAAATCAAACTTTCCAGTTGCATCCTCATCTTCGGGCAATGAGAATGAAGATCCGAATCTCGCCAACAAGACAAGAAAACGAGACAACAATAAGAATGTAACAAGAAGCAAGGAGCAGTGGCGAGAGCTCTTGGTGGATATCTACTACTTTCTGTCAAGTGCAAGGTCAGGGCAACGGAAGGAGTCGGTCCACTCCTACTGTCAGAAAGTACTCAAGTCAGAGAATTCGTATCAGCGGATTGTTGACGTTTGGAGGGAGCTAGATTTTGAAAGCGACCTTGCACAGAATGTCGCACCGAATGATCCAAGAATCATAGCAAAGCTTGATGGCAGATTCTCGGTTGACACAAACAAGGAACAACAATCGGCAAGAGATCTCCGTCCTTCTTCAAACTCATATTTTGATCAGGGAGAGGAGGCAGCTTTGCAAGAGGCTGTTGCTGAATTTGCCAGAGCTGGATTTCCTCTAGAGAAGACCAATTTAATGGGATATGCAAACGCATTTTTGGAAGCCGAGGGAATCGACACCAGCAACAACGGTGGCCCCAGCATGGACACGGTGGAGCGAGTCTACAAAGCTGGGCGCTTGAAAGCAATGTCAAATGTTGGTGGTATCGATCGGAAAAGAGCTGCACAAGCGGGCCCGGAGACTTTGAATGCACTTTATCATCAGATGGAATATTGGATGGCGATCGCACACGAGGTAAACCCAATCGCTTGGCCTGAAGCAAGATATGCCGATGTACCTCCTTCACGCATTTACAATACAGATGAGCAAGGACCGAATCCAACAGCATTGAGAAATCCAGTTCTAATTCCGCGAGAACTGGTTGAGAGACACGCTAGGCTGTTTCAAAATACAAGAGAAGGAGACGGAAAGATGTCGTTCCATTACAGTGTGGCAAATATTGTCCGTGCGGATGGAGCTCAATGCCTCCCCAAAGAGTGTGTGGAAGGAGCCCCAGCACCATACATTTTGATCTCTGACGGATCCAGCTCTAGTGAGCTCGATTCAATGGATAAGGCAAGTCGAGATCGACTTCTCGTAAATCAGAGTGAAGACGACACCATTCAGTTGAATCCTGGAGTCTACGATGGATGGTTCGATGATTATCAAGTGGGAAAAAGAGATACACTTGTCAATCCATTTGGATTTCAAATCAGAACCACTCCAACCGGCAGCATGTTGAAGAGAACCTTCTTTGATTTCATCCTTCATTTCAAGAACCAACTACCCCACGACCAAGGTCCAAACGGCCATGGCGTGGTGCTCTTTTTGGATTGGCATTGTTCGCGAGAGTGTCCACAGTCCCTTCTCACTGCTTTCTTTGAGTACAACATTCTCATTTTCGTGCTTCCATCTAAGACGAGTATTTGGTCCCAACCATGCGATAATGGAAAGAATGAGACATCGGCCAAAGATATCTCGCAAACGGCCCATGACCTTGGTCTGATGGTTGGATCGGCTCTCGATTATAGAGATGCAAATAGGATCTTTCGCCAAGGGCTCCAAAAAAACTGCATTGATCAAAATGATGAACTTCGGCGCACTGGAAGGAACGCTGTCGTGAGCAGCTTTGAGAAGACAGGCCTCTACCCCATGTCTTATGACAATGAAGGATGGCAAACTGCCATCCGTGGCTTTGGCAAAATGAACAGTCTGATCAAACAACAAAAACGAGACGCAGGCCTACAATTGCCCAACGTGATTTGGGCTGCAAGAGCCATTCCACCAGAGAAACGTTCTGAGCTGTCGGAACAAGAGAAAGAAACAATCCGCGCTTTTCTTCCCTTGGACGATTTTCTTATTGCAAACAACGGAGATAATGAGTCCACTGACGATCCTGCCCAACTGTCGCTGAGGGAACTGCCTCTGGTCTGCTTGGCAATGGCAATTGCTGAGCATCTCATTGGCAAATACACTCTCGATGAGCAAAGAGACATGTCACAGCCGCCATCACCACACGAACCATTTGAGCATGCTGCGTTGAAACTTGTAGAGTTTGTGGCATTGACAGAGGACAACCATGTCGACACTACTTGTATGTTGACCAAAGAGGCAATCGCACGAGACAAATTGAGGACAAAGCTTGCGCTGGTAAAGCTTGGCTTTGCAACTGTGCTCCGACGGAAAGCAGATGGTGGAATACTCAATTTGACAAAGCAAAAGGCTGATACTTTTCTTGTTCTAGATTGCGAGCAAAGGCTTAGCCAAAATTGGGTTACTATGACTGTTGGTGACATCCTCGACCAATGCTATGATGCCAAGGATGATGAAAGCTACAAGCTCACAGTCAAAGACAAGAAGAAGTGCCGAAAGAAACAACGAATTGCCAGGAAGAAGCTCAATGCCTCAATGTATGAAGAAGCCAAAGAGATAGCCCGAAGCAGACGCTTGAAAAGAAACCTCGAAGACAAAGCACAACAACTCTCAACAAAGCGGCCTCGCTTCTATGCCAAGTTGGCCGCAATAATGGAGGAAGAAGCGGTTGAGTTGGAAGACCTCTATGGCGACTTTGAAGACGTCGTTCGTGAGCCCTACACCGACACAGTTGTGGTCACCCGAGGAGATACGACCAAAGATATTGATGTGAGCTTTGGTGGTGGTGATATCAGTGCCATCTCTCACTATATGCAGACAGCATTGGTCAAGGTCATGGTTGAGTTGAAAGCAAAGGCCGGAGAGAAAGAAAGACGCAAACGCAGGCGTTATCCGGGCACTTCCACTCACCTCGGCAAGAGTGGCATCGTTGCTGGCATTCTCATTCAACGACAGATCAAAGAGGATGAGCTCAAGGCAACAGAAAAAGAGGAAAAGAGTCTACTAGATGAGTTAGACAAACTCAAATCGCTTGTGGCGGGAGCAAAGAAACTGGTGAATGACATGCCGGATACTCACTGGCACTTTGATAAAGTGAAAGGCGACAACAGAAAGACTGTGGCAAAGATGTTTGGTGTATTTAAATCAAGTAACAAGGCAGACGAAGCGATGGCCGCATTGCAATCATTGGAGTTGTCGAAAGAAAGCTTCGAAGCAAAGCTTCTGGAACTCGAAAGCTCAATAAAGGAAAAGGAAACAAAGGTAGCTCCAATCGTTGCTAAGCAACGTGAGCAAAGCGACTTCCTCCTTGAAACGGAGGAGTACTACTCGACAAGTGCACAGCCTAGCGACGAGACAAACGCTGCATGAATAGCCGATGTTGCTTTCGTACGGATAAATAGTCTCATCTATAGGTTGATATTACAACTACCCTCATTACCATGGCTTCTTTAATCAATGCGTGTGCGCTTCAAAGGTGGGCTCTTGATCGCAATCGAAGAGGGAGACATAACATCGTTGGGATGTTCTGGAGCATCCCTTTTGGCGGCTCTCTTTGTTGCTTTGGGCTTGGCATCGTCCTCTTCCTCATCGGTCTCCATGTCCGACTTGTCTTCGCCGTCGGAGGACTCATCTTCGTCGTCGGAGGCATTGGCTTCAGCTTCGGAGGTGTAGACCGCTTCGACCACTTCTTGGGAAGCAAAGACAAGGGACTCTGCGAGTAGCTTTGACTCTCCATTGATGCCATCATAAGCAAGAGTGACGTCAAACCGATCGAAGCCTTCCACACTACCTTCATCAAAAGACAAAGTTGCTTTGACAGCCTTCCTTCCACTATTCTTGCTCTTGACCACTCTATGTTTGCAAGTCCACACACAATCGACAGGAAGGCAGAAGGCGCCAATGTTTCTTGTCATCTCGGTGTTATGCACGACAATGCGAAAGAGAGGAGTCGAGCCATAACGTTGGATGCTGATAGGACCGGTCAAAGTGGCATCGGGCTTGTCATTGTCTTTCTTGATGAACACTTCAAGGAAAGCAACGCCTTTAGCCGCTAGGCCTTCTTGGCTTTGGTTGACTGCTGCAAGAATCTTCCACATATCTCGGATTTGTGTGGTACGAATTGTTGCGTCAAAAGGAAATGGGAGGAGTGGTGGGAGGGAGTCGAGTCGAGTCTCCTCGGTTTCACCTGAAAGCCGCAGCAAAATTTCCTTCGAATTTGAACACTCCACCAAAGCAGGCAGCCGCCATCCAATGCAGCAGCAACCATCAAGAGAGCCAGAGCTCATTATCCTTCAACAGTGACCAGTCAAAGCAAAACCAACACCAACAATCGTAGCATCCTACCATGGGCTTCTCGACGACCGAAATGCACATTGCTTTCTTGGAGGCGACTGGAAGAGATGTCAAGAACCACTTCGATGCCCTGTCTGAATCTTCCATTAAGAGACTCCAGAAAGCTGTTGATCATGCCCTTAGCCTTGGCGTCGAGGACGATGTGACAATGATTGTGACGTTGACTGGAGATAGGTTCTTGCCACCAAACGTTTTCGAAGACATCATTTCTCGCATCAAGAACTCTTCCAACACTGGTAGGATCGCTTCTACCATGGCTGATTGCATTACTGTCGTGTGCAAGCGCAAGAAGATTGCTACTATCCGTATTCTTGGAGGCCACAAGTTCGAAGGAAAACAGGAGACCGAAGACGAGTGCAATACACGGCTCTTAGCCTTATTCGCGACTCGATCCTAGATAGGGTTTGAGTTCGACTCATGACTGAGTCTCTCGTGAATAGTCATTTGAGACAGGGTTCTCAATGACCGCGCTAGTCATAACTAGGTTGATGATGAAACATCGCTCTAGATATTTAGCCAGCGTGGAGTACTTCCACGCTACTAGATCCAGGCTAGACAACCTTCCACGCGTTCCGTTTTAGGATCGTGGAGAGACGTAGGATTACTACCGCAACCTACTCTATCACACTTTATAGTCTCCCGCGGAAGCCGATCTACGATCCTTGATATATCTCTCTCGTTGAGAAAAAGAGAAGATAGTTTTCTATTCGTTAACCTAGAGATACCAATGAGACGAGAGGAAGAATGGGTTTGTCACGCAACTGTTTCTCGAAGTTGCGGAACCCATGCTTTCCTTGAGCAATCTTCATGGGAATGAATAGGTTGAGGGTAGCTGAAAGCTTTTGTGTTTGTTAACAAAAATGCACTACGCTAAAAGCTAGTGTAAAGTTCTTTCGAGTGTTTTGAGTTTGAGAGAATGAAAGTTATGAGAGGTTTAGAAAGCTATGAAAAACTAATC